>CAEGAE010015230.1:0-142735 GCA_903067095.1 Girardinus metallicus | reverse complement strand
TCTAGATATATAAATAAAGGTTTCTGGGTCATTTGTGGCTTCTTGGAAGATGCACTCAGAGTATTTTTGGTAAGCTGTACAAGTGGCTTTCTTACCCTTCCCAGGCAAAAACTTTTTTACTAGAATTTCTTTAGATTGTTTTTCTTCTTTTTTTTTTTTTTAGATGACATTAGGTGTCCCAAAATCAGTGTTAATCCATGATTTAACTGGGAAGAAATTACGTTTCCCCAGGTTGGTTTGAGTAGGTTTGTTTCCTGAAAACTACCATTTTGTATTTAATTAGATTATTGTCTGAAATAAAACTTTCATGTTCTGAAAATCTGTGGCAAGAAAAGAACAGAGGAAATCCTAAGATTTCTCATAGCTGATCCTATATCCCAAGACAATGAATTGAAACAGATTGTTTTCACGGCTCTTTTTGCCAGCCACTGTTTTAAGAAGAACCCTGTAAAATGTGATATTTCTGCTTTCTGTGTTTCAGAGCCTGAGCTGCAATCAGCACAGGAGGAGGTGAAGCAGCTCAGGAAGGAAGTAGGAAAACTGAAAGAATATGGTAAGCCATTATTCCCGGTTGTGTTTTAATTACTTAACGGTGTCATTTGCACAAAGTCAAACATGAACTTAAAAAAACATGTGCAAAAACTGACCAGCTTAATAATACCAGTGATCTGAAGGAAGCATAATTTGCTCCAGAATGTCCTGGCAGAGAGCTGTGCCGACTTTAATTGTGATAAAACCAACATTAGCAGATGACTCGACTCCCCAAATCATTGCCAACGGTGGAATTTCTTATCTTAAAAATCTTCCCATTACTCTTGAATGGCCTGTGCTGGACGATTACTTCATTCAGCTTTATTTTTATTTCTTTTGGACAGCACATACTGTCACAATGTAACTGTTGCCCTGGACATAGGCCTTGTATTTTTACAAAAATATTATATAAAAGTAAGACCAGCGCCAGTTAGGCTTACAAGCAAATAAAACCCATTTCATTTCAATAGATGCCTTAAATGTAAACATGACTAAAAAATCTGAAGCATATAAAAGTATACATGTGCACACATAAGGCTGTGGTTATCCATGTGGAGTGTACACCTTTTTCTACCACACTTTTTCTTTCACTAAACTTTCCAGTGATATTTTTGAATGCAGCCAGCTTCTTTAACAACGACCTTTTGGCTCTTACCTTATAGAAAGTGTTTGTCCACTAGAAAACCCACAGAGAGAGCGAAACTGGTGGCTGATTACAAACCGTGTGCATCTATGAGAGACCACAAACAGGAATCCTGAGGGAAGGAGACTAACACAGGGGAGCTGAATCAAGACTCAGTGGGATAAAATAATAACACTGATTAAAAATCCAACCGCATAAATATCAGAACAGAAGATGACAAAAATAAAGAGGAATGAACTGAGTACGGCAAAACATATATGGATATAAACAAACCACAGAGAATTGATCAAAATACAAACAGAAAACTAAAACTCAAACTACGCAGGATCGTGACAAACTCAACAGACGTGACGACTTAAAGGTCTAATTAAACTAAGTCCTATATGTCTCAGATTTTTAATAACGTTACTGAGAAAAATTTACTTTTACGATTTTCTAGTGTATTGATATGAAGCTGCATTATATTTAAATGGCCTTCTGAGTATATGGGACATTATCAAAACCAACTATTACTTTACTGAAAATAAAACAACATAATTTGTGAATATTTATCACTAATAATCATACGAGTCAATAACTTAAAATTTCTTATTTTATATAAAGAAATGGTAGAGCTGTGGAAGGCCAAAGAGCTTAATGACCGTCTGGACCTTGAGATCAGAGCCTTGAGAAACAGAGTCCGCTCCCTGGACGCAGAGAAAAAGTCTCTGGAAAAGACGGTAAGAAACTTTCTGACACAGTATAGTTTGCATGAAGGGCAGATATGAACCACCCAAACCAATTTGGTGTCCTGTATGTTGGAGATTACAGCTGGAAGATAAAAGAGAAGAACTGTAAATTCTTCTGGTCAGGACAGTACATACAATCACAATGTGCACTTTAATTTATTCTGGATATTTTATGATCCACATTGGATCAAAATGGGTTGATATTTAGATAAATGTCAATAAAATGTGCAGATAAACTATTATTTTGGAGCAAACATAAATGTTCACGTTTAATGCTGACAGAATTGGAAGAGTTTATTTAAATATCTTGGTTTCCCTTGCAGAGACCTGTCTTTTAAATACAGGCTATACCAGTGGTGCCCAAAGTGGGTCCTGGAGGCCCGGCAGCCTGCACGTTTCAGTTCTCTCCCTGGTTTAACGCACCTGGATCCAATGATGGCTCATTAGAGGCCTAAGAAGAAAACTGACATGCTGAAATGGCTGTTTCTACCACCAGGGAGAGAACTAAAACATGCAGGATGCCGACCCACTTTGGACACCGCTGGTCTATACATTTTCAATGTTTTTGGTTGAAATAATATTAACATGCTTTATCTATTTGAAAAAAAAAATCTACCTTAATCAAAAAAAGAAATAAAAAAAAAAATCAAAAATTAAAAAATTACATTTAAAGATCTGTTTTAAGAAAACTAGGGCAAACCTAGTTTCGCAATGAGAGAATGCTTTGCTGTTTTTTCCAAACAAAACTGTTAAACTCTCATGTAGTAGTGAGCAAATGGAAACGGAAACCACTCTGGTTTTCTATTTATAGACTGTCAACTTCGACCGGCAGATGCTCTGCGTTGAGGGAAGGAGGCGAGGCAACAAATTGCAGGATTTATTTTTGAGCTGCAGGTCAAACCGACACCCAGCGAGACAAAGAAGCTGGCTTTTATATTTTGGGCAATTCCAACACTCACGCCAGGTGGAGGGGTGGCAAAACAAATAATTAATTTACACAAACCTAACACAAAATAAATGGTACCAATAAATATTTACATGCATGCAAATCATTAGAACTAAACTAATATAAGGTCAATCAAATGTTACATTTAACTTAATATACCTCCTCAGAGCATTACCCTTCTTGATTGAAAATGGTATGCTCCAGGAGCTTTCAGCAGCAGCTGGAGCTCCCTTTACTGCTCCACCCTGCCAGGGAGACACACCCTGACATGCATTAAACAATTAGCAAACTCAAATTAAAACAATAGAAACCAGAAACAAAATGACATTTCACCCAGCCTCTCCCTGTACAGAAAGGATGGCCAGTCCCTCTGCCTGAAAGAATGTTTAAATGTGAATATAACTGAAATAAAGAACTAAAACAAAAAGCATTTAATCCATAAAAGAACTAAACAAAATAATATCAATAATCATTCATTAGGGATGGAACCCCTGGCATCCATCACATAGACATTTCAGTAAATTGTTTGTCATCCTTCTGATGGTTTCTGACTGTTCTGTTAGAGGACTGCAGTGCAGGGAAATAGTAAATCACAGTATTTGAAAAACTTTATTAATCCTGTTTTAAAAAATACATTTTGTTTGTGAATGGACTTTGGCATGGAGAGATGCATTTTCATCCTTGAATCGTAATTTATAAACGGCCGCAGCCAAATGTTACACGAGATTTATAAACACCAGCTGTTGAGAATTAAAGAAACACAAATTAAGTCACAAGCAGCTTTTATAAATTCAGCTGAAAACGTTAAACTCTGATTTCTCTGACTCTTTTCTTTCTTTATCATATCAATTATGACCCCCATCCTCTGTGAACTTCATCATCTCAGTCAAAATGTAATATTCTACCAAAGTTTACAACCAAGCAGCATTGCAGTGATGATTGCTGGACTCAATTTAGAGCTGAAGCTGCCAAAATCTAATTTCTTAATGAAATATTAGAAAGTGTATTAATTTCTGCAGTTATGGTATTAGAAAGATTGAGATACTGTCTGAATGGGAAACTCTATGCTTTTAAAAAAAGGTGGGAATGTGTTCTTGAATATTTCAAAATTAAAAGAGCAGTAATGTGAACACGAATGATGTACATCATTCAGTTTATATATAAATTAGTTACTTTTCTCAGATAACTGCTGTAATTTTATGCACATGCCTCCTGATCTTTTGTTTTCTGTATCTGTGCTCTATAAGTTTTGTCCTGTTGTTGTTCTTTTTTCTTTTTTTTTTCTGTATAAATTTTCAAAAATATCTAATAACATAATATTAAAAAAAAAAAAAAGACAGTGTATTTTGGTGGGATTGTGTGAAGCAGCTATTTACAAGTGACTTTTAAAATGTTGCACATCAATATGAAAATCAGTTTGATCCACCCACATATATACAACACATATACATTTAACCTACATAACCTTCAGCTAACTTTATCAGATTTAATATATTGATTTATTTAGAGGAGGTTAAGTTACATTTTAGAAAGTTTTATTTTACCAAGGTTTAGTCATATCTGTGGCAGTGAGACTGTTACTTTTTTAATCTGAATGCTTTTCAGACTTCATCTACTTAATCTGTTCTGTTGGTGTTGTCAGCGTAGAGGGCTTTTTCTAGGCCGTTTGATTTGGCCTAACAGCCAAATCAAACGGCACATTTGAATGTTTTGATTTAAAAAAAATACCGCAAGTTGTTATTAGTTGAAAAAGTGCGAGTGAGTTGCATCTGAGCGGCACTGAACCTGTTTGTTTTAGATGGCGAGTCAGCAGGAGGACGTTGAGAGGCTGGAATCCGCCCTGCAGGGGCAGCAGCTGTTATTGATAGAGGTACAGGCTGACCAGGACAGAGAAGAAGATAAAGTAAGTCTCTTCATTCGTGATCCAGTACATCCAGAGCCTTTCGTTAGCTGATTCAGTTGTGCATTATTGTGACTGCAAGAGATGTTTCAGCTACAAACTTTTTGGAAGCTTCATTATACAGTTTAGGAGAATAAATTGTGTTGAACATTTCAAAGCTCTCCGTCTAAACCCATAGACCAGGACTGCGGTGAAACATCTGATGACTTGATAACTTTTGTTAAACAAACCAGCTGGTTGCACCATGAAACTAGTGCAGCCAACTTCAGAAGCAACGAAAAGATGCAATCGTAGGAGAGAAAATCACCCAGTCATCATTCTGATGGCATAGACGGAGCCATAAAATCCAGAGTTGTGTCTTTTTTTTGGGCCTTTCCAACAAGTTGATCAACGCACAACAGCTGTTGGTTTGGGCTAACAGGAATGTAACAGAAACAGAGGGACTATAGGGTTGGCCTGTTAATGTGTTAAAAAAAAACAAAAACAAAAGTTGACAATCAAACAAAAACATTAATTTAAGTACTTGATTTATGGGTGCTGTGTGGAAGACAGGAACTACAATTTCCCTGAGGGAAAGTCCCAAAGAGATGAATAAAGTTTCTATCTATCGATCTATTTTTAAGACCCACATGTTGATTTCCTCTTTGTAGAGACAGAAAGAGGTAGAGGACAAGCTCACAGTATCTAAAACTATTTTATTTTATGGTATAGTAGATGTACATATATCCAAAATAACTGTTTTCATTTCTTAGCTGACCCCCAGCAGTTGTTAGGTTCAGCTGTTATGCGAAACATTTCAGGCCCGTGACTTTGTAAGAGCAGTTTGTAAACGTGAACTTTTATGTGATGTTGTCATCTTAAAGACTAAACTACAAGGTGATAAGGCTGAATGCATCTCGAATAAGAAAATATTGGCATGATTTCAGTTTACTTGGTAACGAGCAAAAAAAAAAACAAAAAAAAAAAACATTAATTTGAGCACTTGATGGTCCGGTTGAGGTGTTTTCTTTTGAAACAATCTGTTGCATCTCCGTGGAAACCACCTGTGCTGTTATTGACATAATTCGAAATATACACCTAATGAACTGAAAGAGATTCCCTGTTGTTTTCCCTGCAGATGCAAGAAGCTGAACTGACGACGGATGATAAATCACACGTAATTTTGCAAGAACACTTAACTGCACAGACACAACAAGCCATGGAGAAGAAGGAGGGAGGTGTAAGTAGACACAGCTACTACTGAAAGACGGACAGTTGAATCTGCTTATTCATGCAGAAAAACATTTGCTGTTTGTGAAATCGTCTTTATTTGAAATAACGGTGAACGTTTCAGTACTTGATGATCTTATCTGTGTACCTTCTTGAATTGATTTGCAAACTTTATTTGAGAACCACAGAAATGTTTAGCTTCCATGCAAACTACCAGGTATTACTTTGCCGCCGCTGACCTGTGTGATGTTGTTGTCGTAGGTTGAATCTCTGCAGGAGGTAGTGAAGCAGTTGGAGTTGGCCGTAAGGAACCTTCAGGGTTCTTACACGCTTCCGATAGGCCAAGCTAGTGATTTAACGAATGTATGTCCAGGCAGAAACACCGCTAGTTTTAAGGCTCCTGTCTTTCAGCTTGCACAGTTCATCGGAAAAAGTCTTTTCCTCTTGCAGATTTCTTCTATTTATTGCTTTTTATGTCATGTTTCGTAGCATCAAGCAAAATTTGATATCAAACGAACGTGAGTAAACGATCTTCTAACTGGTATTAGCACTCTTAGCATCAATAACTGCCATTAAACATTCGAAGAATGTGTCAGAGTTGTTTTAATTCAACCACACTGGAGTGTTTTCACCCAAAATTGGCCTGTTGATTTATTGACCATCAACAAGAGGCTGAGCCAATCAAAAACTGAGTTTTATTTTTGTAGTGTCTTAATACCAATGCTTGGCTGAAGCCAAAAGATGCAGCACATGGGGAAAAAAGTACTAACATCAAATCTAATGGTGCACACAAACTCCTACCATTTTAGCAAAGATTTTAGTTTTTCCCAAAGTGTCTCCAAATGCAGCGGTGATTTATGTATTCAAACTTTTAACAGAATAGCAGTATCCTGTGTTCAGAAAATACATTTATTTAAATAATAACCACAATGGTTGGCTTTATTAAAGATGCTATAACCTACTTTGCCATTTTATTTGAGTGTTTTTTATCCTAACAAAGCAGTTTCTTAAATCAACGCTTATTGTTAATTAACAAGGTGGGCAGTCATTATTTTTGTTTGGTTTAAGTATCTTTTTTCCCTAATTAAAGTTAATCCAAAGAGAGACCAAAAAAAAAGAACAAGAACAAATCTGAAAGGGGCAAATATGTTTTTCCAGCTGTTTGTGTTGCTCTGTCGCCATCTTTATTTATTATAAACACTAAAAATATTTTTGAGTGGAAGTCCAAAACTGTTGCTACATCACTAGATTTTTTAAAAAATGTTTCAGTTCACGACAACCGATGAAACTCCGGTCGACGAAACCTGCAAGGATGAGCAAGACGACCTCAGCTTTCAAACAAACTGCCTCGCGGAGAAGAAGCCAGAAGTGAGTGACCAGGCACATTCAACACAAACACACATAATGTGGCATGTATTTAAATGTAGCTTCTTGCTCTTGCAGGACGAGTGTCTTCAGGTTTTACAGAATTACCAAAGCAACATTAACGACTTTTTAACTGTTAGAGACATCTGCTCACAGCTGGAACAATCCAGCAGGACAGAAGAGTTTCCCTCACAGGACAGCTCCACACTCGAGGTAATCCGTGTGACCCGGCCAGATCAGTTTTTAGTCCGTTTTGTTATTCATGACATGCAGCAAGTGACCTAACTGAGCATTCAGGAAAGATACCGACAGATCCTCTCGCTGTTTTTGTTTATGTTCTGCAATGAAGGAGAGCGCTGAACGTCCTGAAGGGAGGCAGGCTCTGATGTTTGACGATGAAGAGCGTGAGACTTATAAGGAGCAGATCTGTAAAGCCCTTAGCTGTATTGATGAGGAGCGAAGGTAAGATGTCTTTATTAGTGATTTCTCTACAAATCTGCTTTTTTCAGAAAAGGTGGGAAGTTGCTTTTAATTATGCAGCAAAGACTGAAATTTATAACCAGTTTATTTGCCTCAGTTACTGTCCAATCTGTGAATAAAATGTAAACAAATATTTTGGACTGGAGTTACTGCATCAGTGAAGCCACATGGGCTTGAAAGTCCCTTTTTATGTGAAATCCATTTTAAATGAACTTCTCAGCCATTTTTAAAAGTTCGTGTGATTAGAACGCAACTGTTTTTACATTACACCTGTTTGTTGTGTCTATCGACCGTGTCCAGTAAATACCACAGCATGAAGGAGAGATTACTGGAAAAACTTTCCCGAGCCAAACAGAAACTGGATGAAGAGACCATGTGGCGGGACAAGAAGATCAACAATTTGGAGAGGGAGCTTTCCTTGTGCTACCTCTCATTGAAAAAGGTGAGTCTGCAGGTCTGTCGCTGTTTGTGAGACGTGCATTAATGAGGGATTTTTGGTTAGCACTCATTATTTGGTACAAGCTCTTTGTAAAGTGAGCCAAAACTGTCGAGTCAAAATTACCTGCAGGCCAAAAAGATTATATTTTTAATAAAAACTCAGACTGTGACCTTTTTTTTTTTTTTCTCGAAAGGTTGAATTAAACAAATAAATTAGATGTGTTTTTTTGTTGGAAAGTGATGTGTCAACTATTGTAGGGCTAAAACTCTTAGCAATTCAAACTCTGCCTTTGGAACTGGATGGCTCTTGTCCTTGCAAATATTACAAATAATGTGCTAATTTAAAGATGAATACTATAAGAAGTTTTTAAGATGATTTCAATTTGTCTGTAATAATTAAATATAACGCTTCCATCTGCTTCAGCCACCTGTCATGACAGGCTAATTCTGTGTTGCTCTCGAATGTCAGCCCTCACTTTGAACACCCCTGATTTAGTATTTTTAACCCTGTTTTTTTCTAAACGGACTTCTCCTTTTAGAAAAAGCACCTGGTAAACTGGAGCACAGTGACTTAACTAAACCTTCATGAGGATAAAAGATTTTTTTTCCTGCTCTCATCTGCATTTGTCTTTCTTAAAACTGTACCAACCCTAATGTGATTCCTAAGTCGGCTTCCAGGGAGAAATAACTCGTTTTGAAGGCAGTTATGCATTGATGGGTCACCTTCCTGCAACGATTGGATTGTCCGAGCCATAAGTCGTGCACCTCTTGTAAAGACGAGGAAGCTGAGCTTTAACGTTGTCGTTTTTGTTCCAGGAGAAAGAAGTCGTTGAGTGTATAAGAGTGGAAAACGAGCGGCTGCTTAGCGAGAGGAGGAAGCTGTTACAGCAGCTCAGTGAGGAGGATGACAACATGAAAAACATCAAGTTAACAGCCTGTGTGTCTAAAAACAGGTGCTGAACCATCCACCAAAATGGAACATTGTATTTTAAGTTGTGATCAGAGGGCATCACCTACAGCAGGGCTAGATAATGCTCAGTCATAAGACGCTTATTTTCAGTGGTGTTAAAAAAGAATAATTCAAGAAACTATGCAGCTTCTAAGGCTGTGATTAGGAAATGCATCACATTTACATGAGGATTTTAAATTTACACTGCCAGTCGTTCTTTGTGACGGATTCTACCGGCCCAGAAGTCTTGTTCTGATGTGTGCTTGTTTCCATCTCAAGGGTGCAGTATCTAGAGACGGAGAACAAGAATCTGGGGAACAAAGTTCTGCAGATGTCCAACCAGATTTCCACCCTGGAACGCAAGTTGCAGAACATGCAGTTTATGCATTTTGCTGAGGTAAATGTCACTGTTAAAAATCCGCAACTCAATAACAAACTCGGTTTAGAACAATATTAGTAAGATGGGGTTTTATCAATATTAATTTAAGAGCTTAAGAAGCCTAATTTATGCAACGTGGACCATTACACATTATGTAGCACATTATATTTAACAAGACAAACTTCAATGTGTTTTATTATTAAAGTTTTACTAAAGTACATTGAAATAAAAAAAGTTCTGCAAGTCTTAGTAGATGCATCAAAGACAAACAGTGCCAGGGTCACAGAATGAAAAGTTTAACGGAGGTAAAACTGTTGAACAGATAAACAGAGAGGAACATAAACCTCTAATTGGCCTCACATCAAAACGACCTTTCAACTGAAGAGTGAACGTAAACTCAAGCATCCTCAGGAGACTTTTTTTAGTTTCTTGGTACTATCAAAGTGGCTGAGAGGTTGAAAATTAGTTTAAAACTAATTTATATTGCAAAACTACAGCTTTTTTTTTTTTTCTCGTCAAACATACCGACTACGATTCTGTTCAGTGAGAGCCACAAAAGCAAATTAGTTTTTATAGGGGTGATCTAAACGAATCTGAACTTTCCAGAGTAAAAAGTTGTTCTTTTATTTCATAGTAAGTATGATGTAGATATAAAAAGTGAAAAATATCTAATATGTTATGAATTATGCAATACATAACACTAAATAAGGAATGAACTAACTTGACTTTTAACCAATCATTTTTCCTTCCATTGACATTTGAAGCTGCGGTACAGTTTTGTGCAGCATGAAGTTTCGTTTTCTTTTAGCTTTTTTTTTAAGCTGTGGATTCTGATCAGATTTGTTCTGGATATCCACCAGTGCTAGACGGTGTTTTGTTTGCTTAACGCTATGAAACAGAAACGTAAAGGCATAAAATATTTATCCAAAGTGTCACAAATTACGTCGTTAGCCAAATGAATAATTAACAACAAATCTCATGTTTTGGTTCGACTTCATTAGGAACTTCAGAAAATGTCAACTCTCCCACAGAAACTTTCGCCCGTCTCGGTTCAGACAGCGAGGTGAGCCTCCGGGTCCAAACTAGCTGGTCAAACGTCTGATTGGTAAAATACGTGTAATGCTTGTGTGCTTTCTGTTTTTAAAGGATGATGCTGTCTGAGATTCAGGACCTTTCGGAGGCTCCTCCAGAGTGTGACGCCAAGCAGTCAGATCTGATTTTCTCCCCTGATAGTTTAGCTTCTGTGGCCTTGAATCGGACCACAGAGCTCGGCTACCTCAACCTGACTTCACTGCAGAGTCTCTCAGACAAGTCAAGTCCAGATTCTGGTCTCGTTACCTCTGAAAATACAGCTTCCTGAGCTTTTCTGTCTAAAATATGATAAAACTGCGCTGAAACTATTGCGTTCGCCTTTTAATTTAAGTCATTTGTCCTGTGTTTTTCCACCACAGTTTGTGAGGAGCGGTCGTAGGGAAATCATTTGGACTTTATTTTTGCATAGGCTTAAACAAGAAAGAAAACCTGATGAAAAATTTACCACCGCCATCAGATATTAACAATTAATTGTGTGACAGCAGGAAACGTAAAATTTCCACTGGGGTTTTTTTTTTTTTTTTTGTTAAAACCACAAGCAAGTTCAAACAACAACGAAATGAACTACACAAGCTCCACTGTGGTTGTGACCTCTTTTTGTTTGAGCACTTCCTGCACTACGAAGTGGAGGAAGTCCTTTCTCAAAAACGGCAAAGAAAAGATGAAAGCATTGCCATATTTTATTTGTTTCAAAGGTTTTACATTCATTTATTCCAAGTTGTCTTAGACAGAAATGTGATGCTGACTTGAGTGCAGTATTTGAGGTTTCAGTGCAAAATATTGTTACATTATAAATACAGTATGTGGAGTGATTAAAAAAAAAAATTGTCATTGTCAGCATGACTAGAACATTTCTGAATAGGAGAGAGACTTAAAACATGACAAATTAATGGAACATTCAAATAAAAATGTGCTTTCAAAAATGGCATTCAAACGGCACTGTTTAAAAATTTCACTGGGTTTAAAGATGCAAGTTAATGAGGAAATAAAACATGTAAAAATGTAACCAGCTAAAATCTGGTTCACAGTACAGTAAATACAAGAGCAACAAATCAGAGTTTCAAGTAGCATTTCCAGACAAAAAAAAAGTGAAATAAATAAAATATGATCTGTGGTACAAGTACCTGCAATCTTAAAAAAATAAACTTTAATCTCTCCACTGTTAAAGAAAATACAAATGAAGTAATCTAGTCAAAACAGATTAGCCATATTCAAAATTAGCTGCCTGAGTTGAGCTGCAGTACCAAAAACACAATTTCACTTCCAGTAAATAATTACAATAAAAAAAATATTAAACATACCATGAAATTGATTAGTTTTATAAAATCTATTGACACATGTTTTACTCCAAAAGTTTTTACTCCCTGACAGATTTATTCATTTTTGCAAACTAACAATCTGTAGTAAAAGCAGAAAAAATTTCAGTAAAATAGATGGGGAAAAAAACTGTCAAACACAAACTGCCTCGTGTGGAAAAAAAAACAAAAACAAACAAACTATGTTTGAATGCCAGAGATCTTTCGCTCACCGAGTTTTATGCTGGTTTAAGAAGGTGATGCAGGAAACAACGTAGTAGGGCAATGGTGCAGGGGAAAAAAAGGAGTACATTTCCACTAAAAATCTCAGAAATGTTCAGATCCCCCAAAATTTACTGGAGTAAAATTTTAACATTTCTGAGTTTGAAAAGTTTAACATTTTTGCCTATTGCACATTTTCCGAGTTTTAAAAATAAAAAAATTGTCAACTATTTTCCTAGAAAATTTCTGAGACCTCAAAATGTCAGTTTTTTTTCGTGCAAGTGTTCAACTTCTGAGACTCAGAAATTTCCAAATTTTTATGAGAACATTTCTGAGATTATTCCCAAAATAATTTTTTTTCCTAACAAATCTTTGACTTTTCACGCTCATTAATTGCCACGTTTTTTCTAGAAAATTTCTGAGATTATTCTCATAATTTGAGGTTTTTTGGTGAAAACACACTCCTTTTTTGACTATGTATAATTACAGTCAACTGTAACCAATGGGGATCCAAATAAAATGAATTATCGCGTCATCTATGACGTCCTCAGGTTATAGTAGTCTTTGGGTGCCCACAGCAGCCGGTACACCTGTATGTCTCTCCTGTAGCCGATGCTGGTGTCCCAGCAGTACTCTGGAGAGAGAACCTTGCTGGGCTTGTGAAGCCAAAAGTACCTGTTCAAATGACTCTCGTCGTGCCACAAGGCCTCCACTTCGTTCTCCTTATCCGCCATGATGCTGCGGTAGCAGGCCTCCGTCAGCGCCTTCACGCTCTTCCAGGAGCCTCCGAAGACAGCAGCGTGGTAGTAGAAATCCCCAGTTTTCATGAACGCCTTGGATTTCGGGTTGCGGTCGTAGGTGAACAGCATCTTTGGGAGGTGATAGTAGTGGGCGTGAAGCAGAGCCACGGAGTCTCCCAGAGCTTCGGGCCCAAATCTGCCGGTGAACACTTGATCGACGTCAAAGCAGAAGACGTGCGTGGCGTGGTGGCGGATATCGGACTCGATGACGTCTGATATCGCCTTCATCCTCATCATGGAGATGTCCTGCCACCGCGTGTGTCTCTCCACTTTGATTACTTTCAGGTGCCGATTGGGGGCGAGCTTGATGTTCGGCACTTTCTCAGGCGAGTCCGTAAACACGTAGTATGACACGGGCAAACTCGACATGAAGTGTTGCTCTGATGAGTTCAGGAAAGCCTCCAGGTAGGCATCCAGGTACCTGCAGACACAAGCTGTCAGGCTTGATCTTCCTGTGGTGGAAACCAGGATGTGATCTAACATTTGGACTGGGTAATCAATCAATCAATCAATAATATTCCCATAGACATGGGAATATTATGTCTCATATGGATCAGTTGCTACGACAACAATGCAAACAAGCCACATTCTCTGACTCTGTCATCTGACTTTTCAGTCTCAGTCTGTCTGACAAAATGGAGCAAAGCCATAATTATTCAAAACAAAATAGCAGCTAAGTTTCCCACTGCTGAACAATGACCTTTTAAACCACTGTGTGCAAAAATGTGTTGGTAGAAATTCATTATTAATGTGTTCAGGAGCCTGATGATTAAATTACATTTAGTATTTTGCTTGTTGGCATGTTTGTCATCATTATTGCAGTGTATTTTTAGTTCTGTCTGTTTTTCTTTCATCGTTTCATACAGGAGCATGCTTAGACCTGCTACTTCAGTGACTTATTTAAACAAACAGACAAACCAGAAAGTTCAGAGTCAAGAAAAAAGCAAGAATATCCACTGGTCAATACAAATGTGGGAACCAGACTGTGAAGTTAAACAGGACATGAGAAAGAGAGGTTTAATGTATCAATAGAAGTACACATGCAATATTTTGACAATATTTTGGTCCGAATATTGCAGAATATTGACTGTTTGGTTTATTTGTCAAGAAAAAGAGTAGTTAAGAATTTCACAGTGCAATTAGTCCTGTATTTTTAGTAAGCCGATATGTTCAGGACCATTTTTGTGTCCCAGTAGTATTTCACCATTAGCTTAGAAAGCTGTAAAAAACTGAATGTGGGGTAGAGGAAAACAAATACAAAAAAAAAAAAATAAAATAAAATAAAAACTCAAAAAGGGGCACTTGGGGCATCAAGGATAAAAGGGGCAAGGGATCAAGCAACCTTTTCTCCCCCCCTACATGTGTCACTGGAGCGGATCACTGCTTGTTCACACTTGGAATATTCACTGGACTCCAGAACCGCCCAGCATTCAGGGAGAAAAAGGTTTCACCTCCGTGAGAGGTGGAGTGGCTGAAATGCTACCAATCAACTAACTAAGAGTTTTTCAAAGGGGTAGGGGGTTTCTAGAGGGTGTAGTGGGGGCTTAAAAAATTATAGGGAAGACGAGGGTGAAAAAAAAACTGCAAACACCCCATCCCCCCAAAAAATAAAATAAATCCCATAAATCTTAATTTTGTTATTCATCCATCCATCTTCCTAGTGGGGTTAGGAGGGCTGCTGGTGCCTCTCCAGCTAACGTTCAGGGCGAGAGGCGGGGTCACCCTGGACAGGTCACCAGTCTGTCGCAGGGCAACATAGAGACAGACAACCAGGCACACACACACTCACACCTAGGGAGAATTTAGAGAGACCAATTAACCTGACAGTCATGTTTTTGGACCGTGGGAGGAAGCTGGAGAACCCAGAGAGAACCCACGCATGCACAGGGAGAACATGCAAACTCCATGCAGAAAGACCCCGGGCCGGGAATTGAACCCAGAACCTTCTTGCTGCAAGGCAACAGCTCTACCAACTGCACCACTGTGCAGCCCATTTTTTTGTTATTCAATTAGTTTTTAAATAAAACATAAGCTAAAATAATTGATTTAAATGTTATTTAATTTTCTGATGGAAAACTTACTGACAAGAAAAAGATCAAAGGAACTGTCCAGCCGTGGAGAACGCTGCTCCGGGAATAAACTTAAATTTGAACTGTGGGAATAAAATTAAATTTGATGTGATTAATATAAAATATTACTTATAGAGGGGACTGTGACAAAAATTTGTAGCGTCTGGTAATAAAGTCATATTATCTGACAATAAAAATTTTCACCATCTAAAATTAGCATGAGGCAGTGTTGCATGAATAAATGTGGTAATTATTGGTTTTATTAATTATTATTTTGTAGCATTTTCTGTGGGTTTGCAAAGTACGTCCCCAGCCAGAGTTTAATGCTCTTTGGGAAACCCTGAATTCACTCGCTCTTTAGTTGCCTAGCAACTCACTCACTCTTCGGTTACCTAGCAACAACCTGTGGCGTAACTTGCGCAGCAGTAGTTTAAGGTTTTGTCACAATGTCTCCTAACTGCTTAAAAAAAAAAAAAAAAACAACAATGGCGTGGAGTGAAAGGAGAAAATAAGTACAACAGCTGGAGAGGAAGCTATGGATCAAACGGGAAATGTTATTCAACTAGTATGGAAGTGTTTAAAAAAAAACTAATGAATAATTGTCAATATTGACTGATATGAAACCTTCACATTGTGTTTTGTTGTTCAGCCCTATCTAACATTCATTTGTAAACCAACCTGCCGATTGCAAACACAGTCAAGGCGACAGAAGACCCTTCGTTTCTGTGTATCTGGTCGTAAAGACTGGGATTAAACATCCCCTCCCAGATGACAGGAGCCTTCCAGGAAGTGCATGTTTGCACGTCATTTCGAGACCTGAAACAAAGGAGGATCTTGAAGTTTATACAAAAACAAATAGTGAATGGGCTCTTTGACAACTGCTTCTAGTCTTTTGCTATCGGGTGTTGGGTTGAATTTGATTGGACGCAATGTTTTGAATTTTTCTCATTTTTAGACTACTTTCTGTACAGTGGAGCTGCTGTTTGAACGTCTTTAGATGATTTACCAAGCTCATGAAGTGTTAAAATGTTTTTTTCTGAAGGCCTCAAGATAACTTTTTGGTGTTTTTGGTATTCACTGCCACCTGAGCAGTCAAACTAAATATCTACACTCTAAAAAGACCAAATATCTTTCAAGAATTATGCTGTTCTCAACATATGTATTTAGTGTTATATGCCTAGTTGTTAATTTAGCTTCTTTAATTGGTATTCGACACACAAATTGCCTACTAATTACATTTCTTGAAATAAGTTTTACAAGATCTGACCTTCAATTTCAATTTAATGTTTATGTTAATCAAAGCAACACAAAGAAAACCACCTAAAATTACAAGTCATTTAGGTAGCAGCAAGTACGGACTGCAGATAAACTTGGTGGTTGGAAACTGCAGATTAAGACTTAATGAGAAATGATTGTTTCTCATGAAGTCCGTTCCACACAGAACTTGAGGTTTAGTCGTCTTACCAAAGGTCCAGGCTTGCGTCTGCACTGTTACCTGAGGTCAGCATCTCTACACTTTCCAAAGTGCATTTGTCCATTGGAATGAGTCCAATTAAGAATCTGAAATCAGAGAAAACTTGTTTTTTACTTTAAATTTTGAACTAATACCAATGCATTACAGACTCTAAAAACTTGTATGAGATTACATGCTGGTAGCTGATGTGCTTATAGGTAGAAAAAGTTGGGGGTTCTTAGTTTTCATTGAGTCTGAATCTGATCTTCATGGCTTCATTGGTGAAAATCTAGCCTACCTTTATTATGTGACACAAAACAAGAGCAAAAAGGCGTCAATGAAACCACGTTTACCTTCACATGAAGGTATTGTTAGTCTCAAGTACAGACCTGACAAATTAGTCAGGCCCCTTAACACCATTTAATGCCAGGATCCTTTAATGACTCACCGAACGGATGGCGGTGCGAAGAACATGATGGATGTTGCAATCGGAAAGAAAAACAGGAATTTCCTAATTGTCTTTGACCTCTGAATGCTCCTGTGGTGAGAAAAGATGTTAAAACCTCAGACAGTGTCAAAAAACCCAAAAACAAATAAACAGTGGATTACACGCCTCTGTTGATGTGCCAAGCTTTTGTGATTTCAAAAAAATGACAATTAAAAATGACTTTTTTCACTTTTAAAATTCATCTGTTTGAGGGAAAAACACAAAAAATGCTGCAGGAACTTTGCAGCATTAAGTTAGGACACATTGTTAAATCATCTTTTGGCTCTTAACTGGGAGTCTATCGTCTGAATTTAATGGTATTTGCAAAGCATCTGCAATTGTATCAGATTGAACTGGACTGATTTTGTCAACATCTCAAAATCAGTCTGATTGTGTTGACAATCAGCGGCACTTTAACTGGGATCAGTAGACTTTTGTTATATGTTTTAAGGTAGATAATGACAGAGAAACATTTACCCACATTGTTGGTTGTTTGTTGACTTCAGTAAAGAAAAAAGACTGCAGTGAAGGTGATGGCAACCTTGGATTATGGCACGAAAATGCTGGAAGAGGAATATTATATGAGAGCTGAAGTTTCTTCAATATTATTAACAGAAAAATGGTTACAAACATTTATCCTGGATTTACAAAACTGATTAATTTAATATTAAAAATAATGAAAAATAATACCAACGCATTTTATCAATTTACGTTTCCAATTTCTAAGTATCTGACTTGGTTTAAAAGAGGACAAAATCCCATTTAATCTCTGTTAGGATATTTTCAGGTTGCAACACCAAGAAAAGTAGCTGGAAGAAATCGTAGCTGTTGTGAAATAATATTTACAGGTAAAGACGTCTGAGTGGTTTGGCTGGTTGAGACGGTGCTGTGCATGGTTGGCTCTCAAAGGTTTTTATTCAATTCACAGAAAGAACAAAAAGGGCAGCATAGAGTTAAGGTTCTGAGAAAAATTTCAAAAGGAGAAGAGCATCATGGGTAATGCAGTGATGCATTATCTACCATACTATAGATTGTAGGTTTAACTAAATGCTTTGTGTGCCTTTTTTACTTCTGGTTCTTCTGTAAACAAACCGACACTGAAAGGCAAAATGCTCATTGAAATGAATACTGCAGAAATTAAACACTGTAAAACGTTTGAAGGTGGTTTAACTTGAAAACGAAAGTCCAGCTGCTGCCTGGAAAATGCAATTTTACTCAACAAGAAAATTGTTTTGGTTTTAACTGAGAAACTAAAGTTCATGAAGTTTATTTAACAGGAGAAAAGTTGTCTAAACATTGTCTTTAAGTTCTTTAATCTTGAATTGTGAGTTTTAACTTAATGCTGCAATTTAAACCAAATTATTTCACAATGCAACAAAAATAACTGTTCTCACCTATTTAGAGACACATTTCTCTATTATTTTCACTGACAATATCAAATGAAGATAAATACTTATTTTACTTTAGAATAACTTAAATTCTTGTTTCAAATTGAATTGACAAAATTTCTGATCTGATAATGAATTTTATTAAAAATGAAAATGAATTGTTTAAAAACATTTAGTGTGATCAGGACATTAACCTCAAGCTTTAAAATAAACATTTGTCTTAGTAACACAGGAGTCAGATCAATGTAAGTCATTTCCATCTCAGGAGACAAAAACAAGCCGCTAAGCATTCTGGGAAATAGTTTCCACTTTTGTCTTTTTCTTTCTTCAGTTTTTTAAGTGCTAACATAAAAACTCTTGGAGGTTTGGCAAAATTAATAAAAAGTTAACACAACTTATTACTGGAAGTTTATCTTTCACAAACTCACATTTAGGTTCAAAATCTAAAACTCACTAAATTTATTTGAGTTAAGGAGTAGAAGACAGTAGACACAACTAGATGCGGCTCACGTTTCACATGCAAATAGGTTATTTGAATCCTACGTGAGTCGCCTCATGTAGGACGCATATAAGATCATTAGATCATGAAAATAGCATAATTATTCAAATTCATGTATTACATTTATGTACTTTATGCAGGGTGCAATGATTGTCAAAATACGTGAGGTTGGACAGAATGGTAAATGGACTGAACTTATATAGCGCTTTATCCGATCATTTTGACCACTCAAAGCGCTTTACACTAGAGTCACATTCACCCATTCGCTCTCACAAACGCTCACACATTCATACACCGATACGCAGATCGGTAGGCAATTTGGGGTTAAGTGCCTTGCCCAAGGGCACATCGGCATGGGGCAGGAGGAAGCTGGAATTGAACCTACAACCTCCCGATCATAAGACAACTACTCTTATGAGTAGTTGTCCCACAGAGCCACAGTGTGTGAAACTTGATGCCCGTCCTTCCTTTCTTCCATCTATCCGTTGTGTCCATTCATTCGTCTATCTTCCATTGTTTGTTCTTCCTTCTATCCTTCCATCCACCCATTCGTTGTGTCCATCCATGGTCTGTTGTCCATCCATCCGTCTAACCTCCTTTGTCTGTCCTTCTTTCTGGCCTTCCACCCATCATTCATTGTACCCTCCCTTCTTTCCTTGAAACATTTGCTGTAAATGTATGGTGAACTTTTGTATTTTAAATATGAAGGTGAGGACAATACTGAAAGGCAAGTCTGGAAAATTTAAATTTTTACTGGGAAAAATTTGTAGGACCCATAGAAGTTGGCACATGGGTTGTTCACAACAAAAAGATACCAAATGTCACATTTTAAAAGAGCTTTCAAATCTTTTCCTCCAAAGTGCACCTGTTCTTTTCCAAATTGGCCAACGGTGTCTGTTAGGGTGGCGATAAAGATAAATGGCTGTAACTGTGGGTCTGTCTCTCCCCTCTGCTCTCCTACAACACTGCCCCTTCTCTTCATCTCCCTCCCTGCTCTCTCCCTGGCTGTTGGTCAGAGTGCCAGCTGATGAAGACGGAACGACCCAAGCCCAACACATTTATCATCCGCTGCCTGCAGTGGACCACTGTCATCGAGCGTACCTTCCACGTGGAGACCCCCGAGGAAAGGCAAGCTGCAAGCGCGCACACACACACATACACACAACACACACGCCTCTATTTGCTATTGGAGTTGTAAAACACAAACTGTTTAAATGGAAAGCATTTGTTTCCCGCAAACAGCTGCACAGATTAAGATGTAGAAACTGCTCAAATGTGTACATTTACAATGATTCATTGCTGCATACTTATTCAAAGTTCCCTGTGATTAGCTGAACTGACACATAAAATTGCTTTCCTGTTGATAAGAACAGAATTGCATGATTGGGCTGCAGGACTTGCTCAATGGAAAATGAGCTGATTTAATCTCTTTGACTCCTCTCTCAAATTCAGGGAAGAATGGACCAAAGCCATCCAGGCAGTGGCTGAAGGCCTTCATAAACAAGAAGAGGAGAGGATGGACTCCTCTCCAGAGCCCATGGACATGGAGGTCTACCTGACCAAACCCAGACACAAAGTGGTACTGTATTTCACCCATGCACAGTGTTACATAGTGCCTTGCAAAACAATTCATATCCCTTTTTCACATTTTATTACATAGTAAACACAAACTTTGATAGATTTTATGCTAACACAAGGTAGTGCATAAGTGTGAAGTGATTTTGAAAATCTTTTAACAAACAAAAAAATGTGGCATGCATTTAAAGTTGTGCTGCTTTACTCTATAAAACCTCTAAATAAATCGGAATGCAATAATTAGTCCATAGAACTTAACTAGCAATGCAGGCTTTAGAGATTTGTTAGAGAACATTGATGAACAAGCTGCATTATGTCGTGCTTGACCTTGGATATCTAACTCTGCACATTAACTTAAGCTTTACATCCAATAACAGAATCTAATAATAAATAATCAAAATAATCGGAGGACAAGATACGAAAAAGTTTGAGACATTAATATTTTTGTTGCTTTTATCCCTAAATGTACTTCTAAAACAGAAGTCAGCCCTGTGGTAATTCTAAGGTTTTTTTCCCCCCCACTTCATCCCTCATTTGGTCATGGTGCCCTTCTTCTGACCTGCCCTTCCCTTGATGCTCTCACACAACTCCAGTTTTGCTTCCCCATTCCAACCTTCTGGTCAAAGGCATCAGCCAGGGGTGGCTTGGCACCCTCCCCACACACAGATGCATACACAGCCATTCACAACATTCTCCTCAGGGTCAGAGGTTAACCAAGTCCCAACCACATTTAGGCCAAACCATTAGTGGAGTGGAAATTGCTTAGTGGGTAAAATAGTGCCTAAAATGCTTTAGTGCTGTTGTCAGTCGGATTGTGTGTCCAAGCTGGTTAGATCTCGAGTTTGCTAATTCTCCTCTTCGTAACCAGATACCACTTTGTCTTCTCTGGCCTTCCAGACTATGCATGACTTTGAATACCTCAAGCTCCTGGGAAAAGGCACTTTTGGCAAAGTTATTCTGGTAAAGGAGAAGGCCACAGGACGCTACTATGCCATGAAGATCCTAAAGAAGGAGGTGATCGTAGCAAAAGTGAGTGGTTGCCAATTTGCAAGTAAAGGGTGAAAAACACTTAGGTTTTGGAGTTCAGTGGCGCAATGACTGATACCTAAATAGTTAGCTATTGTAAGACTTGGACAAACACTCTTTGTGCTTTTCTTTTTTCGCAGGATGAAGTGGCACACACACTCACAGAGAACAGGGTCCTCCAGAATTCAAAGCATCCGTTCTTGACTGTAAGGAAGCCTCTCTGTATATCTGAACCTTTTTTTAACCCAAAAAAAGCCTTTATTACTCAAGCATCCATTTATTCAGAAAAGGCAGCAATCTGAACAGAAAAAAACAGGCACTTTTTATAGTAACCACTGACTGTTTTGGCTTTTTGAAAAAAGTAAATGTTTGGGTTTTGGTATGGGAATCTTGTAAAAATAACAAAATATGCACAGATATTTTCATTGACTCTCAACATACTATATTATCTGTATTTTTTTTTTCTCCAGCATCTTTAGATGTTTGATTTTATTTTATTTTTTTGAGAATGTTGCTGCAGATGCAGCTACTGCGATTGCATGCTGGTTGTTTAAAGGGCAGCTTCCTCTTGACTAAGCTGATAAGTTCTGCTTTAAACATGCTCTTCTTCTGCAGGGACTGAAATACTCCTTCCAGACTCATGACCGCCTGTGTTTTGTAATGGAGTACGCAAATGGTGGTGAGGTAAGCGACATAAACCGCCCAAACCTTTGTTGTTGCATCACAGTTTTTCTTTATACTTGGTCACTGATATTTTTTATTTTTTTTGCCTTGACCGCTGGACTGATAAACTTTGTTCTCATTTGAACACCCCTGTCTCCCCCTTCAGCTCTTTTTCCATCTGTCAAGAGACCGGGTATTTTCAGAAGAACGGGCTCGGTTCTATGGTGCAGAGATAGTGTCAGCGCTGGATTACCTACACGCTGAGAGAAATGTGGTTTATAGAGATCTCAAGGTATCAAGGAAATATGTGGACTTTTCCTCTTTTTCTTCCTTCTGTTACTCTATTTTGTAATAGATGAGCACAAAGTAGAACATAAATGTAGTGGAAACATTTAAAAACATATTTTTTAAAAGTATTCACAAATAAGAATCCAATGGTGAGAAGCAGGGGCATTGCTGAATCCAAAAAAATCCAGTAGTCTCATTTAAAGCAAACCATAAGCTATGTAAAGGCACAGCAAGTACTCTGAAGAAGGTGCTGTGCTTGGATGAGACCAGATTTAACTTTCTTTACCTACATATACAATACTGTATGGCAGAAAATGAACTCTATACATACAAAACATCTATACAGTGAAACAGAGTGGTTTTCTCTTTTCTCTCTCTTTCTACCCAAACTGTCCTTCAGTCCGGTGCATTGTCTCAACTAGTCCTTTTCTTGAATGACAATTTTGCTTGCAGGTACTTCATAATGAATTTAGCTTTTTTTTTTTCTATCTATTTTGGATATTTAAAATATCTTCCAGTTCTAGTGTTAAATGTTCATTAGAGAATTTAAAGTGTATTGGTCTTTGAGAGTGTGTTTTTGCATTTTTATGCCATTATCATTACATCATCTGAAAATGAACTCAAAACGGCAATATTGTCATCTATCACAATAACTTGTGAAAAAATTTTTTGTCCAGTAAAATTTGTTATTGTGGCAGGCGTATTTACAGGTGCTCTTCATCCAATCTAATGGAGATTGTACAATTGTTCAAAAATGTCAACCTCTAGACCAGGGGTTCCCAAGTCCAGTCCTCATGCTTGAACCTTTGGATGTAAAATTTCTCTGAATCAAATTCCTGAAACCCATCATCAGCATATAGCTCAGCTGTGCAGAGGCCTGGTAATGAGCCATTCATGGGATATAGGTGTGTTAAAGAAGAAATTTATCTAAAAATTGCAGGATGGTAGAACTTGAAGACTGGATTTGAGCACCTCTGTTCTACATAGTCAAAGTTGATACAGAGATGCCTCAAAAGACTTTTAGCTGTGAAGTATTCCTGCAAAGTATTAACTAACATGGGCACACCACCTTCACAGATTTTTATTTGTAGAAAAATTTTAAAAGTATCACCTTTTCTTCCACTTCACTTTATGCTTTATTTTGTATTAGTTATGCAAGAGGCATTAAAGTGTGTGGTTATAACGTAGCAAAATATTGAAGGGGTATGAATACTTTTGGGAGGTTTGTGCTCCTCCAGAGCTGTGGCAGAGGACAGGCCTTATTGATCTGCCTCCCCCACATCAGCCTCTAGACATCACTGCAGCTGGAGAATAGTCTGGTCCGAACATTACTGCAGTGAGACAGAAATAACCAGAGCTGCCTCTAATAGCGCACATGCAGAGCCCATTATGTGGTATTTGTCCACTTTGCAATTTATATTGTTTTGTAAATTGACACTGCAGTTGAGCAGGGTTTTTTTTTTTTTTTTTTGGCAAAAAGGAAACGACTAACCATCCATCATTACAGCTGTAGTTGTGCCGTATTGATGGGCATGTTTGGATTCAGGAATGCAATCAGTGCTGCAGTGGGCATCTCAAGCCGTACTTCTTCCAGCTGATAAAACTATACCAGCCAGGTCAGCACAGCGCAGCTCTACCTCCCTCCCTCCCTCCCTTGGGTTTACGAGGCAGGCTCCCAGCCTGCGAGGTTTCTCCAGAAAATGCCAGGGTAGCAGGATTGGAGGATGTGCTGACTCTGGCCGGCCGCTGCTGGCCACGTGTGAGCTACAGCTGCTGGGTGACTTTAACAGGAAGAGAGAGAGGGGGGCGTTAAACCCCAAGTCATGACACCAAATAATCAACATCCATATAGGTTGTAGCTCTGATTACCTTTACATGTTGCCATAGAGTAAAGTTATATGCTAAAGTATTAATACCTCTGTAAGTTTTTGTGTTTTGTTGCAGTGTAGCTGTAAACTTTTTTTTATTGGGATGGTTTTGTGATAGAGACACACAAAGTCATTTGATGTAAAAACATCATGCTGCTGATGTTTTTGCTTTCGCACGTGAAAATGTTTTTCAAATTGGTTTGCAAAACTGAGGAAATAAAAATAACTTTTTTTTTTCCTCGTCATAAAGGGAAGAAAGATGGAACAAGCTGGTGATTGGCTAATTTTCTTTCACCCATATGATTAATTATACCTGGTTTTATTAAACATCCATTCTGTCAAATAGTACGCCAAATGCCGAAGTGAAATAAGGAAAAAATTTGTTGATTGTTACTTGTGGGACATATGAAGAGCAATTCCTCTTTGCAGACATTACAACCCTTTGAGGTGAATTCATTCATTATCAAGCAACTAGGGAAACTGAAATAAAAGGTATATGATATGCTAATAGGTTTGAAGTGTCAAAAGTCTCAAAATTCAGTGAACACACATTCTAAATTTAAAAAACATGAAAATGAATACAATAATCAAATGCATTTGTTATTTAAATGTTCCAATAATTTTTTACACAGTACATTTTTAAATGATTTATTATACTAGAATGTTTAGTAATTTATTTTGTTTGATGGGGACCTGACTAGATGACTATGGTTCAAGTTAACCAGCAGTGGCACAGAAAATATATATAAAAAAAACAGAAATCAAAAAATGTTTCATTTTTAACACACATTTGTGTTTTGAGTATAACTTTGAAATATGTATTAAGTGTTTGCAAATTTAATCATCAATTTCTTTATGTAATGCACTTATTACATTGCAATTTGAATTTACATTTATAAGTGGTTACTTGGCAAATTAGTTATTAATTTGTTGCACTTCTGGCCCTCAATAAATTTGTTTTTCCAAATCACTTAAACCCTTTTATCCCCTTAATTTTTATTCATAATCCAACATGTCCTCCATTTCAATAAAAAAGAAGTGACTTTTATGTGTGTTTATGTTTTTGTTTCTGCAGCTGGAAAACCTCATGCTGGACAAAGACGGACACATAAAGATCACAGATTTTGGTCTCTGTAAGGAGGGGATCAAAGACGGAGCCACTATGAAAACTTTCTGTGGGACGCCAGAGTACCTCGCACCTGAGGTAAACATGACAATGCAACTCTACCTGGAATCATGATTTGAAGTCTTTTAATTTCTTTCTGAAGCCAATTGCTGATCTATGAATACAAGTCAAATCATTTTCATACACTTCATTTTCACCATCAGGTTTTTCTCCAGGAGGGAACCCAAAGATCTTAGACCTCTGTTATTTTCCCCCTACCTGCTTCCACTTGGCTAAATGTTGTTGAAACACAATATTCCTTTTCATCTGTAGGCAAATGGCTGTGGAATATATTGCCCATTAAAGTGCAAGGACACATGATCTGTCCAGCCTCTCATCCAAAGTTGGATAACAGCAATTTTCTTTGATTTTAATGAGACGTCAACCTTTTTTCTTGTTCACAGTGAAGAAAAATGCTTGATTACGAATTTAAGTGTTAAAATACAGATCCCGATTAAAAACTGGACAACCATGTTAACTCTAATTATGTCCTGATTTTTTTTCAGCTATAAGGTGATTGGCAAAAATCAAGCCAACTTTTATCAAGAAGAACCCTAGAAACACAGATCCATGTTCTTATAACCTACAAGTATGCCCTCCTGTTTGTGGTCAGTCAAATTTCTCTGCTGCTCACCAGGTACAATTTTTAGCTTTTTTTCCCCCTTTAGTATTTTATCTTGGTCAATCTTGTTGTTTTTTTTAAGGTGCTTTATAAAGTGTTACAGTGTTGATCCTAGTGATGAATGCTGCCCATAAACACAGGGTTTTGCAGAGCCCAACAGTCCGCTAACGAAAATACGCCATTTATTTGTGGACCTCATTGTATAACATGGACTGAAGAACAGAGCAGCTGCCCCAAAATGCCTCTCTAATCTCCAGCTGAAGTTGAGTTAATGAGTGTGCAGTGTGCCCAGGCCATGGTAGCCTGCTCTCATATTTGCCGTGTCTTGAGGTGTGTGTCTTCTCGCTGTTGCGTGCAGGTATGACAAGTGTTGGAGGTGTAACCTGATATGCTGTATTGTGCATGTGTTCAAAATGAGTTTGTGGGTTCTCCCCACCTGCTGCCATAAAAATGCTTTCCGGAAGAAGGGTGTCCATGTTGACACAGTTGTTGAATCGTTGTTTTTAGACTGCGTTTGGAATTTTGTGTTTGAAAGAGAAGGTGTTTAGCCGGCTGGATTTCAAGAAATGTGAACTTCGTCTGGGAAATCGAAGAAAAGAGAGACCACATGTGTTCCAGCTGTTATGTGGCACCTGGAGATTCTGCTTGGGATGCTTCACATGCACTAACCACACAATCCCACAAAGCTTCACTCTTCCTCAGGAACATGTAAATGTCCTGAAAAAGTACTAAAATTCCTTGAAGTTGCTCGCATTTTGTCAAACTACTGTTATGTATTATATTGGGACCTTTCCCCTTGAAGCCAATAAATAAAACCAATTTTCTTCAGAAGTCATCCAGTAAATTCCTCTTATACAATTTAATTTCAGTATAAATACATCTGTTTTGTGAAGGCCTCAGTCACTGAGCAGATCTGCCCTGTGGAGAAGAGTGGCCAGAAGAAAATCCATTTTGACAGAAAGCTAAAACAAGTCCTGTTTGTAGTTTTTCACAAGGAATTTATCAAACAACTCAAACTTCTGGAAGATTCTTCTGTGGACAGAACTTGTTTGCATATAATCAGAACAGTTTTTAAAGAACATTTTTCAACCTCAGTGACATGCTGCTGATAAAATGCATTGAAGTTTGTGAATGCACAATTACAGCATATGTAGCGAGATTAGAGGTAGGAATACTTTTGCAAGGCACACTGCCTCATAAAGCTTTTCAAAGAAAAAAACAGCAACTTTTTATCTATTGTAATTATTTCTGGTTTTCTATCCTCATCCGGAGCTTCTCCCAGCCCACTCCAATGACAGCTCCAAACTCACTAGTGGAGAACTGGTAGACATCAGGGGGCATCGCCATGGTTACAGGGTTGCTCCTGAGCGTCTCAATGGAGTACGGGCCAGGCAGTGTTACAGGTTTTTCTGCAATAAACAATGACCTTGTTGTGTGTGCTGCACAGGAATGCTGTAATGTCTGGGAATATTCCACCCAGAGCTGCAGAGAAAGAGAGGGAGAGGTAGGGAGGATAGACTCGGCCTGCAACAGCCTGACCAGTTTGTCTCCGGAGTAAAGCGCCGGACAAATTCACTTAGTCACTTTTATTAAACACTTACAGAAAGAAAACTATTATTGGCTGAGGGAATTGGCTGTTAGGGAATGTCCACAAAGAAAAATGTGGACGTGTTTAATTTAGCCCCCAACACCAGTCTGTATTCGGCGTCTTGAAAGATTAATGGCTGTCAGTGTAGAACATTGTGAGCTGAAAAACAGCAGTAAGGAGACTGTAGCTCCCAAGAATCAGCAGCAAGTGTGTTTTTTTTTTTGTTTTGTTTTTTTTTTTTTTTTTAATCCTCCTCCTTCTCTCTTCCGCTGCCTCTGCTCCTTTGAGGCAGTGTAACAGTATTAGCTTAGGGCCGGGGCCCAAATAGGCAGGCAAGCAAGCAGGCAGTCCTGGTTACGTATATGAGGGATGAGCTTGGCTCCTGCGCTCCTGGCAGCTTCACAGCTGTGGCGCTCTTCTACATATATGGGGCAGCTGCGGGCCCAGCTGTCGCACGGTGTGAATCACACGACAGCAGCACTGGAAATAGAGACGGCCCAGTAATCTTAGCCCTGCTCCGGCTTCACGTTACCCCCCTCCGCTGCCCTCCCGGCCCTTCCTGTCGATCCTCTGCACTCACCGCAGGACCAGGCCGAGGGCCCACACAAGACATGCAAGCTGCATGCATGCTCACTCACCAGCAGTCTGGTTCCTTTTACGGACACTTCAGTCCATCTGTTTCTGCAGGACCACCCCTCTCTGGGCCGGTGCACTTTTTGTGTCCTTGTCTAATTCGTTTAATCCGCCCTTATCTTTTTACCCAAGTTTCTAATATTAGGTCCGAAATTTGTAGCATCATGCTGCTGAGGGTGTGGGAGAACACACTGTTCTTGTTGTCTTGATTTAACCTTCAACATCCGCCTGGTGAGGTAGAATCCAGTACATGTCCCCAGACACCCTGGAACAACTGCACTCTGCAAAGCATTAGTCATGCAACAGGTTACACTGTTCACCAAGCACAACACCAGAGGAGTTTCTAATTAGAAAATGTCACAAAAAGTCATCTTAAGAAAAGAATATGATTAAATATTTCCCTATCTGTGACTCCAGTTGTGTTTAATTGAACAGTTTGCTATCATTTGTTCATATGAAAGACTTAATTTCTCTGCTGCTTGTTGATCTGTATGTGTTTGTGTATATGTGGAAGGGGTAGAGGTGATTAAATATGCAAGGCTCCAGGGGAAACTCTATACTTGCTTCTAATGTGAGATGTGAGTCAGTGTTGGCTGGAGCAGCCTGAAAACTTCTGACCAGAGGGGGGAGAAGGTGATGTCGGTGGGGGGTTGGTGGTTGGGATGTCCAAACACAGACGTCGTGGTTTAATTCAGAAACTATCATAGCAGAAGTGTTTCATCTACTTTTGTGAGCATACATTTTCACTACTTTTCTTTTCCAGTTGCATTTAGGATCGCAGCCTGGGTTCTGTATATTCTCTTCTTTTTTTTTTTAAATCAGACTGATTAACTTTATAGATCCAGATGTCATCTTATCACCGATATATATATATATATATATATATATGGTTCTCTTTTTCCCCGTTTGTTCAACAGGAGTAGCTGCGAAGGCTTTTGCTGTCAAAAATTGCCTTTAAATGCATTTATGTGCATTTAAAGCAATATAGAGGTGTATTATGCTTTAAGTTTTATACTTAAAAATATATTTTAGGTCCATAATGCCTTTAAATGTCTAAAAATATGAAAAAATAAGAAGTACATCGCTTCTGATTTAGATCTGTTCTCAACAACTGTATTTTAAAACCTCCCCTTCTCCAAGGTCCTAGAAGACAATGACTACGGCCGCGCTGTGGACTGGTGGGGTCTGGGCGTGGTGATGTATGAGATGATGTGCGGCCGGCTGCCGTTTTACAACCAGGATCACGAGAGGCTGTTTGAGCTCATCCTCATGGAAGACATCCGTTTTCCTCGGACTCTCGGCCCTGAGGCGCGTTCGCTGCTCTCCGGTCTCCTTAAGAAGGACCCAATGCAAAGGTCAGTGTGTCCTCTCAGTCAGGTCTCATTTCTAGCTTTTATTTATCTTTACAGTCGCTTGCTTTTAAAATGTGGCATTAAAGTCCTTGTTTTTGGGTTTCCAGGTTAGGTGGAGGACCTGATGATGCCAAGGAAATCATGCAGCACAAATTCTTTGCTGGGATAAATTGGCAAGATGTCTATGAAAAGAAGGTGGGGTTCTGAAATATTTATTTTGCCTGTGATTTATATAAAGCAGAATTGCCTAGAAACGACACTGTCAGAGTGACAACTGTTCCTACGGCAATAAATGGCTGTTGATGTAAGCATGTCTCCTCTCTAACAGCTTGTCCCGCCGTTTAAGCCCCAAGTTACCTCAGAGACGGACACAAGATATTTTGACGAAGAGTTCACAGGACAAACCATCACCATTACGCCACCCGGACAAGGTAGCGTCACTTTCACATTTGAATGACCGTGCCAACAACTTACAAATAGTTTCACTCAATATGTCCAATATGTCACAAAGTCTATCCACAATGTTGTATCTTTCCACATAATTATCTGCTGTATTTAAAGGGACTTGAGTTACCTTTTTCTAAATATGACTTGGAGCTTACCCGGCTTCATTAGGGACAGTGTGCCCTCTTCAGGACATGCAACACTAATAAAATAGGCCTCAGAAAACATTAAAGTAAGCAGGGAGCTGAGCACTTTGAATGACAATGATCATTAGGGGCAAATTGTACAGTTAAAAAAAAATCAAAATATTAATAAAAAGGTAAGTGGATAGATAAGGTTAATAAGTGTTATCTACCAATTTTCAATGCAGATTTGAGTCTCTGTTAAGGGACACTGGGCTTGGAAAAAAGATTTCTGCAGTTTTCGTGCTTTCTAAACTTTTCTGATTTTTGTCACGTTAGAAGACCATATTCCAATTTTTAATATGTTTTATGAGATAGCACAAAAATCGAGACAAAGTAGTACTGAAAGGATACTATCTGTGGTCAGGAGTGTTGTACAAATACAGTGTGTATTGCAGCTATAGTTAAGTCTTTTGCAAGGTTTTATAACTTTGAGTGAGCCACCGTGTTTTTTTTTTTTATTTTATTTTATTTTTTGTCTTTTTGACTTCCTGATAGAGGGAACAAATGTATTGTTTAATAATCAAATTTTTTCTTAAACTTCATACCACCTTTATCCCAGACCCGTCTGCTTTCTTCCTAAGTCTTCATGATTCTGTTTGTTCGCCAATATTCTCTAACAAACATCTGGAGCCTTACCAGAACAGCTGGATTTATAATGAGTAAATGACACCAGAGTGGATTCCGTTTACTAAGTAGGCGGCTTCCAAAGGTAATTATTGTACTGGGTTTTATTTAGGGAAATCAGGGTAAAGGGTGCACAACTTAGTGTTGATCCATTACATAAAATCCCTTTAATATACTAAAATTTTAAAGTTGAAAGTGTGTTACCTTGTCAGACAGATTGTATCTTTAACAAGAACAAACAGATTGTTTTTTTTATCCCCAGATGACAGCATGGAGTCTTTCGACAGCGAGCGACGACCCCACTTCCCACAGTTCTCCTACTCTGCCAGTGGGACAGCCTAATATGCAAATCTCAAACATTCTTCTGGTCCCACCGTCATTCCCTCTCTCCATCCGACTGCACTCTCAAAAGGCCCCAGCCTGCTCAGCCTCGTCCTCCCCCAGCATTGTCTGCACAAGCCCCCCCGTCGGATGTCTCAGTCTGCGAGCCGTTGTTGTTGTTGTTTTACAGGATGGAGGAAGTACGAGACAAAAACAAAGATAAACGTGCTTGTTCTTGGTGGCCTTTGAAGACTGACCATGGAGATAACACTACCCTGCATTTCCTGGTTGTTATGCTGTATACAGAGCAGGCATCCGTACTCCATAATGAATGGGGAAATGTAGCTATGCACAAATTGGGCTACTCCCATAACTCAATGTTTTTTTTTTTTTCTTTTTTAAGGGGTTGTTTATATTCAATAAAACATCAACCATTTCAAATAGATTTTAGGCATGCTGTGGACCAAAAACACCATGTAAAGCAGAGAGTGTGTTATTTGTTGATTGGGTGATTTATTCATGTTTTTCGAGTCTTTTCGGACATTTTTGGCCTCATAAAGTGAATGTACCGTTTCAAATAAAGTTAATCTTCCTTCATACTGATGTGTTGTAACACATGTCTAATTCTCCTAAGACTGAAAAGTCCTCTTCGCTTTAAGCTACCCTTGATACACAACTGAGACCGATCTGTCGTATTACCATTTCACACAATGATATGTCTGAGGAATCAGCAGTGCAGGCTAGTCTAACATGACATGAGCGTGGGTGATCATTCAGTTTCTTTTAAAAATTGCTTGAACATCACTCAGATCCACTGTTTCCTGTTCAGGCTAATAAAAAGCATCTCCACTCCTGAAGTCAGTGCTTACACTTCCTGGTGCCTTTTCATGTGGATGCTCCTTCTACTCCAAGCTTTTCTTTTCTCCTTTGGGTTTTTCCTCTGTATACAGTACACTATTGGGTGCTATATTCCACCTGGTGCATATGCTGCAGCCTCAGTGAGGTCACTTCAACATAATACACTTCTTTAGGAAAACTTTGCAAGCAAACTAGGCTTCAGGGGAAATCAGTGATCTTTCATTTGCTTCTTTTGGGGACTTCCACCCCTCTCACTAGCTTCCGAGTTATTTATGAGACCAATGTGGATGAAAAGGAGTTTCACTGTGCCAATGATATGCACTTTGTTGCCCAAAAATGATTGTATTAGGACCCCCTCTATATATGGCTGGTAAAGACTAAATTAGCTTCCTTTTGTAAGATGAATTTGTGTGTTGTGGATACAATTGAAACAAGACGTGTTGGTTTGAATCATTTCTTGTGCTGAGGCTAAAACCGATGCTCTTCTTTCAGAAGTTTCCGGAAGCTCTTCAGTATTTTTAGAACGACAGATAATCATTGTCAAAAGTGCATATTTTCATTGAATGTAATGGTTTTTTATATTGTTTTCTCTTTAGTCGTTTGCAAACCTTTGTTCACTCTTTGAGTCTGTTTGTTACTTATTCCTATGCACACTCCCCTCTTGGCTGTCACCTTCTGAAAATAGGGAAAAAAAAAAAATCATTTTATATTTTTTACTTCAACTTTTTTTGTACCTGCCCCTCCTGTATTCCTGTGACCGAGGACACCAGCTTTAGTAAACAAATAATATAAACTTTGTACACTGTTTTTACATGTTTTCTTCTCAATTGATGAAATAAAAGGTCTTATCAACTGATTGACTCATTTCTCTTCAGATTACATTCAGAGAAATCCACAGGGCAAAACATACAAACATGTTCATGAAATCTTGGGCTATTAGAAAACAAACATCTTTTTAGTGCTTATTTTCATTATTAGAGGTTATTTGTATTTGTGACAAATGTTTTTCCAAAAAGTTTTCTATTTGTTTCCTTTATTTTTTAATTAATATCCACATAAAATTATATTAAAAAATGTTATTGAGTGAAAAAGTAAATTAAATGTTTTGTAACTAGTTCAAGAATCTAGTCATTGTGGACAATGCTGTGGGCAGTCATTATCTCTGATAGCAGACAGTCTGGAAATAAGTCTATAGAAGCCTCTACCTGAAGACTGTTGCAGTATGACAGTCTCATGAATGCTCTGGTGTGCTATCTGCTCTATTTCTGACCAGCACAGGTGATATTTCACAGTAACATCCTGAATAACATCAATTGTCACCAATGACTGCTAATCCACCTCATTTGCTTTTCCCGCTCCTCTTTAATCATATTTCTATGTCCTTCACAATCATGGAGAATATGTTCATTCACACCCTCCATAAAGAGTGGAAGCTGCAGGAGATTGATGCTAAAGAAGCTCCCTGCTTAAAGCGCTTCATCAAAGCAAATTAATGGAAGGCAGAGAAGAAGGAAAAAAGTGCAAACATACACGGTAACCACAGCCATAAGCTGACTGACCTCTCTTCAATAATTTGAAGATTCAGAAAGTGAAGATGGAGTGTGTTTATACAGGACATGGGCTTCATCTATAATTTCTAAATCAGAGACTTCACAAGTATCTCACCTGGGCGAAGTGGACTGTTGTTCAGTGGTCCAAAATTTTCTTTGGAAGTAAGGTTTGCATTTCACTTAAAATGCAAAACCCCAGATGTTGGATGAAAAGTGGAGGGTCACACAATCAAAGTTTGAAGTGTGAAGTTGTCACAGTAGTGATGATTTGAGGAGTCATGTAATGCTAGTGGTGTTGGTCCTCTGTGTTTTATCAAAACTAAAACATCTCCATCTATCTGGAAATCTTAGAATAGCTTCATGAAGATGGCACCTGTCCACACTTTAACAAGTGTCAGTACTTGTTTGAACAACCTTAGTATCTATGTACCAGCAATGCTGATCTATAACGTCTTTAGAAAATTGTCAAGAGGAAGATGAGACACCAATAAAGCAACCTGTTTTCCCTGAATGTCTCAGTGCTCAATAGGTGGACTAATTCACTGTAAAGAGTGAATTAGTGCACCAAATGTGAACTAAGTATTGACTTCAGATGTTGTGAAGTACACTTACATACTTTTTTGCAGAAAGACATTTTTGTGTTGTAAATATGAATATTATTAAAATTTTCTGAGGTACTGAATTTTGTTTGTATTAACTGAAGGCCATAATTATCCAAATTACTACAGATAAATGCATCAAATATGGAATCTATGCAAAAAGAGTTCCATTTTTTGATTTGAGTAACTAAAATTAATAATTACTATTATTAAAACACATTGTAAGGCTAAGTTGCAGCTGGATCAAGAGACTGAATTCTGCCATTTAACTGTAAAAAATAACTTACACGGGAATTTAGCTTGTCTAAAACTTCCCGTGTACGTGAATTATGACCAAGAGTGAGAAAATTGTTCTAACACACAGCGTCTTTATGTGTGTATGGCAGCTCGTGTCCAAGTCCAGGGTTTTGCAGCTGGTCTGAGACAAGGAGAGATGCTCCGTTCCCCTGGGGGCGCCTTGGGCAGATGGTAAAGTCTCTGGAGCAGATGTTGACAGCCAGAGCACACAGTCTGCTGTTTTGGCCAGCTGCAATGCACAGCAACATTACAAGCTGAGGCAAAAGGTTTGGACTCAGTATGGCACTCACCTCGCCTGGCTTTTTTGGCTGGACTGGTCCTGAACGCAGTACAAAACTGAGATGTTGCTTTGGCAAGACCTCACCTGAACTGTGATGTCATTTATATCACACACAGTGTGGAAGCCGGGACTCCTCCTGTATTTTTACATAACATTCAGACATTGAGTCTCTGAAATCTGGGTGTTGTTCCTGACAGCTCAGTGTCACTTTAGAGACATTCCTAGCAGCTCTTCTGAAATTACTTTTCTCCATTTCAAGAAGGTTTCTAAGCTCAGACTGCTGCTGGCTGAACTGGGAATGACTACTAGCACTCACTTATAGTTTTGCTTCGACTTCTCTGAACAGTTGCACTTTACCAGTTATTACACATCATCTTTACGACTTTAGGTTGTGCATAATTAAAACCTTCAACTGGTACAAATTTAATATCCCACTTCACTCCAGTTTTGATGTGAAAGTATCCATGCCCTTCTTTTCCACAAACCTGCCCTGTTATTTTAGGCGGAAAGCAGGGGTAAGTTTGATCTTTCTTTATTGTTGGATCTTTAAGATTTTTGATTGTAAAAGAAATAGAAATCCACCCATCACTCTCTTTCCATTTCTCAATTATGCATCTCTTTGCTTTATTCATATAAAAATTTCAATATGTGTCATTAAAATTTGTGGTTACAACATGACAAATTACAAAATGAATTCAAGTGGTATAAAATTTAGGAAAAATGCTGGGTATCTTTAAGCAACCCAAATCTTAGGCTTCTTCCCAGACACTTTTATCCCAAGGTCAAAAGTTACTCTTGTCACTCCAATAATAATGATCAATTCTTCCAGTCTGTTGCACCTTGGGGATTTCTTCCTAAGACTGTCAGCTGCATAGCTTGTGCAGCTGACAGTCCCTCTTTGGTGGACAAACCTTGATTTAGATCTTTTGCTTTGATATTGCATGCTATCATTTTGTCTAAAACTGTAAATTTTTGTCTAATATGCTGACTTTATTCTCCCTTTTTAAATAATTGCAACAATTGTATATGTTTTTAATCATTTTCTTTCATTGTTTTGAAGTGAAGCACTTTGGGATTCTTGTCTGTGAAAAGTGCTACATCAATAAACTGTACAGTGTACTTACTTGTTTCATATTAACCACTAGGAAGTTGCAAAAAGGCAGAATATTTTGTAGATTTAAAAACAAAGAAAATGCCAAAGATACCATGACACTGCTGCTGTTTAACTCAGTGTAATGTACTGAAGCCTGCTTTTGCTAATTGACTGTTGTGCACTTAAATTCCTGATGTTGCATCAGTGAATGTGCGTGGTCAGCTGCAGGCCAGGAGCTGGTTCAGTGTCTTTCATAAACACCTCAGCAGGATGGCTGCAGCTTCACAAGGCTTAGCAGTGCACTCCATAACAAGCTCAAAATTCATTGAACAAAATATGTGCTTCGAACAAAAGATGTTATCCTTAAACAGATGACATTAGTTCATAGTGAAACTAATGAATTTGTAAAACAATAGGTTTTGCTATGTGGGGGTGGGGAGTTATCTGCTCAAGATAAACCGGTCTGACGAACTTAATATGCATACCCCTTCTTTATGCCAAAGACAAGATTGATGTGAACATTGAACCAAGCAGAACAGTTATTGGAGTTTATTTTAATGCTGGATAAATCAATTTATACTTAGTTGGCAAATCCCACAAAATGAAGAAACACATTCTTATGTATATTGGTTAAAGGTATCAGTGAAGAATCGTGATTAGCAACAGTTACAAATCAACAAAAATACATGCAGGTCGCCTATTGGTGATTCTTTATTCATTGGGACTACAGCTCCATCTAGCGGTCTCAAGACTGTCGAGGGAAATCAGCCTCTTAACCCTGATCTACTCAAAATAAAGCTTCAGTTTTGTCTGAGATAAACCAATTTATCTCAGACAAAAAAAATGATTAAGCTTGTTGCTTTTAATACATATACTGTGAGTTTATTTTGAAGCATGATTAAATTACTAAATTTCCACTGCAAAATCATTTACAACCCTGTAAAAGAAATGACAACTTTCACAATATTTTGTTAATCATATTGAACATTTTTCCATACTTTAAATTAGAATTTAGGTAAAAACACAAAAAAGTGCTCTTGGCAAGTCCGTATCTATGCCTCACTAAGTGGGATTTGAGAGTTTCTTCTTCTGATTACCACCTAAGGTTATTTCGATTTTATTTATTTGTTTTTCTTTGTGGGGGGTGGGTTGAGGCTTCTGTCATTCTAATCTGAGATAAGTAAGCAATCATATAAACGTATCAGTTTCTGTAAAGATTTAAATGTCCAATTAATAATTTGTGATATTTTCAAATGTTTTTCAACAAATGAAGTTACTGAAACTCGTTTTGGAATAGGTGATTTCACGTGTTGTCTTTATTTTTTCCAAATAGGCATATTGAATTTATGTGTTAATATTGATACATAATAACTTTTACACTGTAAACCAGTGGTCCCCAACCAAATTCTAAAGCAGCCCAGGGAGGGAGGGGGTTGCATATGAATTTTAAATATTTTGCCCCGATTTTCCCCTTATGACAATCTTAGAACGTTCCGACCTGCTGTGTGGTGTGTAACGTAGAACGTCGGACCGCTCCGATCTAAAATCGGGCATATTCAACATGGGTTGTCTTGGCATCGCCAGCTTGTTGAATGTGACACGTAGCCAATCAAAAAGGGAAGTGACGTAAGCACGGAGGGAATCCCAAACCGCTGAGAACGTGGTTTAGTGCATAGTGCAGCTCCCGCAGTCTTTTATCCAACGGTTTTTCTTTTTGTTATGTTTTTTATCGCTTAACACGAGTCCACAAACTATCATTATTGCTTCTACATCGTCGGACATGTTTGTTACTCTAAATTGACGTATAGTCTGTTGGGGGGGGGTGGGGGGGTACCGGGATTTTCTAAAGGAATCGGGATGTGCGTGAGTGAAATCGGTTCGTGCCGTGTGGCTGGACACACAAACCGAGGTTTGGAAAATCGGCCGACAATTCTTAAATCGTGTCGTGTGAACCAGACTTAACTCTCACAAGTTCTACTTCTCTCCTCTCGTCTTGACCACTGCCCTAACGCTACTTGACTCTGGTCGCTATGGTAACGTTCACATATCCCTTCAAAATAAGATACAGACGCGCCACAAAAACGAACATTTTACTTTCATTAAAATTTTATCTCGCGATAACGACAAGTCAATGGGAGCCCTGAGCTTGTTTCTCTGCAACGAGATGGTCCCATCTGTGAGAGATGGGAGACAATAACACTCGAAGTGTTGCTTATGCACAGCTTGCTTGGTCTCTACGTGGCAAGCAGTTTGAATGCTTCACTGCCTCATTAGCGAGCCTGTCACCCCATATCATGCAGAGCGGGCTTGGAATTTAGGTGATTTATCCTGAAATCACCTATTCCAGGATAAATCCATTATCCTATCTCTTCTCTAGGTCTTTTCCCCTTCGCAAATAAAAAACTTTCCAAAGACATCTGATCTGTTTTTTACTCATTTTGCTGCTTGTGGGCTCAATGTTGGCGCGCAAGACGTAATCGTGAGAATCCGGTTAAAGGATTTTCAAAATAAAAGATCCTCAAATAATACATAAAACGGAAATATTTAATTGTTTCTTGTGCGGCCCGGTACTAATTGGTTCACGGACCGCCGGGGATTGGGCATGACTGCTGCAAACAATAGCACCAATTTTGGCCCTTTGTTGTTGTAGTTCATAATGTGATTAGCAACACATCCCCTAACTTTAAATTTCCAAAACTATGACTTTAAAAGTGCAAATGATAAATTTGAATTCCAATCTTATGACTACAAATGTCATTAGTAGAGCAAGTTAAAAGTTTAAATCTCAGAATTATGACTTGAAATCTGACTTTGAATTTCAATATGACTAAAATTCAAAACTTCATCTCAAATACTATTATTTTTAAAATTTAAATTTCAACTTTGAGTCCCATTATAACTTAAAACCTAGGCTGTATCTCGAAACTATGTAATCAGAACTCATAATTAATTTTAATCTAATTATTTTTGATTCTGAATGCCATATCTTGCTGAAAGTCAAATCTAGAATTTCAAGTGTGAGACTGAATCTCATCTTCATAAGTTTCAAAACATTTACAATTTGATTCTTTGTAATGGCGGAAATATTCCCCCTTAAATTGGTATCACACTGAAGTGAAACGTTTGGCACCTTAACAAAGCGCACCACAGGGGGCGTGGCTATTCGTTTTGCTGCGCTCGGAATTCAGTCAGAGTAAGACCTCTGTCTTTTCTCTCCTCTCAGATTAAACCCGTTTGATGGGACGTTGTCGTCACCGTGTCGGGTTTAGAGGCTGGAGGCGTTTGGAGGAGAGGGTAGTTCGGTTGTCATTCCCAAAAGGAGGAAGAGGGTGTGTTAGACATTACCTGGCCCGAGTCACCTGTTGATTTCATGTTGATCGTCGAGTTTCATTGACGTTACGACGTTAAAACACTGGCTTCACTAAGGCGTAAAACAGAAAAGGCGTTTAAGGTGAGTCTGTACTCCTGTTGGGAACAAATCATTGTTCAATGTTCTTTAGACCTTGTTGCGGTCTGAAGAAGTTGACAAACGTTAGCTAAACAATACCAGCAGCGAACACTAGCTAGGGACATTTCAAACAGCTGGGTTGTCTCTTACGAGAAAACACACAAGTTTACACTTGAGATTATAAATATTTACCGGTAATTTTGTCAGTAATGTTACAGGAAGTAAAGTCTCCACTGAAAGTTTTAAGATGTTAGCTAACGTTCATAGATTGAGGTTCAATTGGCATGTTTACTAGCGGGTTGAAAGTTAAAATGTATTAGATTAAACCCCATTCTAAAATGTGTTGACTTTAAAATGTTATCAGTTTCTTAAATAATGTCTTTAAAAATTTCTGCCACTAAGTGACTTGTGGCCTTTATTGGATTGAATACTTAAGCTAAGGCGAGGTTAAGAGCTCTAATTCTGTGCTGATACTTCCTTGTGTTAAATAGGAAGAAGTGAAGTTATACAAAAAAACTACTGAAAAAAATAGATATGTTGTGTGCTCATCCTTAAAAACATTACATTATCTCAAATGGAAACACAATCAGGCAAGAAATGGTTGGTTAAACCAGCTTTGATTAATTAATCTCAACCAAGCCTGTCTTTTTTTTGTAAACATTTTCTTTATGATTACCTAAAACAATCCATTATTCATTCCTATATGGAGAAACAATCACATATAAGAACACGTAAATGTAATAATACTCTTTGAATGATACCAATACCATGTTTGTAGATTTAAAACAGTAGATGGATTTAGTATTTTTAAAGAAGAAATTCTGGCTAATTAATGTTTTATTTACGTTCAAACCTGTACAAAAAAGTGATTCCAAGTCCTAGAAAAACATTCAAATAATTCTTTACTTGTTTTCTTTTTTTTATTAAACCTTCAACAATCAGTTTCAGAAAGACGCTGGAATTGGCAAATTTTCTGCTGAAAAGTAAAATCGTTCATGGTCAGTAACTGCATCAACTGACAGCATGTTTTATTTACTTTTTAATAAAAATAAGATAAGGGCTTTTGACTGGTGTATGTAAGAACAGTGATTTATCCTTAATTCCTTTACTTGTTGTTTGATTCAAAAACCATTGCTGCAGACTTGCTGAGTGTAACATGTCTATTACAAGAATATTAGATATGTTATGTATTAGTTATTTTTGTTTATATATGGACTTATACAAATATAGAATAAATACCAACTAAATCTGGTAGTGGTTGACAAATGATATGGTTATTTTGCAGAATATTGCTATTCTGCTCTTTATTAAGACAAGTATACCAGGCTAGTATAAGCTACTTCATTAGTCAGGCTATCTGCTCAAGTAGTCAGTCTGCAGCTGGGAGCTTGCAGCCAACTTTTCAGAACAGTTACCTTAACATGATTGAAAGGTGTTTGGTAAATTATCCAAACAGATTAAGTACTTTCAGTGTATTTAGGATAAGCCTGAATATAAAATTGATATGCTGTATGTTTTGTTTCCAGGATGCCAAAAAGATCCTGACACGTGGCCCCAACATGAGCGTCACATCATGGTTCCTGGTCAGCAGCTCGGGTACGCGCCACCGGCTGCCCCGGGAAATGATCTTTGTTGGCCGAGAAGAATGTGAACTGATGTTGCAGGTGAGTCAAAATGCTGCTGAAATAAAGTGAAATAAAGTTCAGCTGACAATCGGTGTCCAATATGTAAACCAAGGTTAAGAAATGTTCTGAGTCCTCTTTAGTAATGTCTGACTCTAAGCTCCCCTAGGCTCCCATTTGAAATGCAGCTATGTCATTCCTCTGTGTTGTTTTTTTCCACATTTTCCTTGTGGTCTTTGCATGATAATTTCCTTCTCAATCTGTATTTAGAGCAGTAAAAGAGGAATGCACTCTCTAAGGCAGTTTGTACAATTATTTGGTGTGTTGAGCACAGAAATGCCCTGCTAAACCACAGAAGTTTCTTAGATTAAAACGTTACGCTGATCCACGTTTAGTCAGTGCTGCAAGCAGAAACTCCCCCACAGCTTCTTACAGTCTACACCGATGCATGCCTTTTCTATTTCTCATTTGAAACTGACCTGGTGCAACCAGTTTGTGGCCCAAATAGTTTAAAATCTATTGTTTTTTTTTGTGGCTTTTATGAAAGATGAGATTCCTGTTTTGTATAAAAAACAAAAATTCCCCTTATGTGAAGTCATTTTAAATAGCATTATTTAGGGCCGGGCTGTTTGATCTCTATCTGGATGGGCATTCCTTTCTAACAATAATCCTGACATCTACTGTGTTTCCACTTCAGTGATGTGTTTATTATTTGACAATGTCAGAGTTCAGACTTTCGCATTCTGATAATGGGAGCAAAGTGAAGCTTTGAGCCATTGAGTTAATACTGCATTATTCTTATTATCCCTCAAAGGTAAACTAATCAAGAGTGCAAAGCAGCTGATAAACCCATCACTGTGAGCAGGGCAGTATTTACAAGCCACCTAGAAACTTTAAGACACTAACAGAAGCATCTGAATAGTTCTCTGTGAGTCCAACATCATTTACAACAAAGCTGCCAACGGTCCATTTGAGGACAGTGCTAATTTGGCAAATTAATTTGACAATCAGTCACAGTTTTTCCTTCTTCTTTGACAGAGAGGCCCAGGATGCTAATGAGCAGAAAAGATTCAGTCAGATCAGTAACGTGCTCAGTCTGTGTAAAATAAAGGGAGGAAGGTCTTTGCTCTGTTGTTATCTGTAAAAATGGTTTGATACATGAGAAGGACCAACTTTAGATTTACTTTAGTTTTGCCACACATTCTCAGTTAGCTTGTCTTTACATGGGCCATGCTAACACTTGAATATACTTTGATCTACACCATTCCATTGCATCTCTGGCTCTATATGTTCACCTGTTTCTTTGCATCCTAGTTGACTTTAGTTGATGCGCTGTCAAAATTTGGTCTTGAACCAGATTTTTTTATCTGTCCCTGAGTCCATACAGGAACCTAATTTAATAACATTTTTATTTATTAAATTAATGCACTGCTGACCGTCAGTAGGTGTACCATTAAGTCTTGCTTTTAATCTCTTTTCCTTTTGAAGTTCCTAAATTATTAATTCAAGTACACATTTCTCAGTTTTTCTCAATGTTTGTTCCACTATTTAAGTTGTACTTTGTTTCTTACTTTTCTCTCGCAGTCTCGCAGCGTGGACAAACAGCATGCTGTGATTAACTATGACCAAAACCGAGACGAGCACATGGTGAAGGACCTTGGCAGCTTGAATGGGGTGAGTTACTCTGAGCACCACAGACGCCACAAACGGCTGTTAGAAAAGTGAAAACCAGCAAACTGGCTTGTCCTGGAGTCAGGGCTTTATTGTTTGTTACTCTGTGTCCTTCTCCTGTTACCGCTGTGCTGCCACTACACTGCACCATTATCCCAATCAAATCCAGAGTTGGTCACTGGAAGAAACTGGTCATTATTGTCATAGTGTTGCTTGTGATCTCAGTAACTGCAGACGAAATGAATTAGAGCGGAACAGTGTGGAGACCTGTAACTGAAATCCACTAACCTGCATTTGGTCATGGAACAAAATCTGCTCTTTGTGCGCCATGTTTTACTTGTTCCTCCAGATTTTGGGATCTGAACAGAAACACTAGAATCCTTTTCTTCCGTGCTTACTTGAGACAGACGGAAAACCAAGAGAGATCAGTCAGTTGTGTCTTTATTTTCATCTCACCAGTATGGAAGTGTAGAGAAGGTTGCTGTTGCGTAATATAATCCCATCTCATAGTGGATTAATTCTAGTGAGAAAATAGCACTTTCAGGACTAGGCTGCATGGAACAAGCATCTAGTCCTGAGTTGTCACATATTCATTATAAACATTATGTCTGTACATGATATATATATATATATAGCACCCTTTCTCCTCCAAAGACTGGTCAAACTGAGAGAAGTTTAGACTGAGGTAAAAAAAAAAATAGAAGAAAATTACCCCCCAAATACTATTAATATGACTGAAAATTCTAAGATGCCTAATTGCGAGTGACACATTTTTCTTCAGCGGTCAAAAAGCACAAAAAGCTCTGGTGGAGATAGCTGCACAACAACAAAAATTACAAACCACGAAGAAGGACTTCCCACGAAGAAGGACTTCCTGTTGCCTTCTTCGTGGCTTTTTCCAATAGTGACGTCTGGCTATTGATCACGTGACTCGTGTTATGTGAGAAATTGCTTCCGCTACAATTCTGCGATATACGTCTATTTCGACACTGCTGAAAAACCACCTCTTTCCAGTGCAACAACTTTTTATCGTAAAACGTGAGGATTTTTTTCGAAATGTGCGTGCTTCCATTAAGCGAATTTGCAATTTCACTTTGCGCAATTCCATGGTTAATGTAGAGGCACCTACTGATAGATTGCCTTGCTAACTAACCAGCTTGTATAAGCATATTTTACTTCATAAAAAGCAGGACAACAGTGACAGAATTGTGAGTTTCCTAAAAACTACAACTAAAAAACAGGTCTTAATCTGACATACTTATTCAAGTTTATATCTAAATGAAAAATAGGTGGTATGATGCACTGTGTTAAATCTGTTAACCTAAAAATGAATGTATTTTCTTTCTGAAAGCTCTGCTAAGGCTGAACAGTATGCTGTATTTTCGGATATTTTATAAGTTTTTTATGTGATACTAAAAGTGCTAACACAAAAACCAATCTAGGTGACAATCCAGTGCCGCCAATAAGTAGGATTATGATCTCATTTGAAAAAGTCTTGTATTCAGTTACGTCCTTTCCACGGATGACACTGCAACTTCATCAATTAAAGAGCCCTCATTATGGTGAACTTCCTTCTCTGAAAGCTATTAGGTATTCCCTTGTTATCCATTGTTTATTAACTTTCTTTTAAACAACTTTGCAACTTTGAGTTGGAATTAGAAGTTTTTCAAAAAGGATTTTTAATTCTGCGTAGAAACTAAACAAACACAAAAGAAAACAGAAACACCTGTGGAATATCTCCGACATCCATTTCTGTGGTTAAACATTAGATGCCTTCTCTGTAAAAAAAAAAAAAAAAACTCCAAACAAACAAACAAACAAAAAAATCAGTTGTTTTAAGATGCTAAAAGTCTACTTTGATCTTGCCACTTTTTTGGAGCCCATCAGCGTTGGCTTCAAAGACTAAGCTATCTAGTCTTAAACAAAATGAAGGAGGACAGAAGCTATCAGACATGAAACAGGACAAAAGATCTTAAAGAGGAACAGATCCTGCTCTGAGTTAAAGAAATTCCAGATTAAATAAGAAACAAAATCACTTACATCTTTAAGTTTGGAAAGGGCTACATAACTGTTCCTAAAAGAATATTTTTTAGATTTTTATTGTATTTTTTGTTGGGGAAAATAAACTGATTGTGAGAGAGCGATCTAGTGGTTTGCACACACACCTTATGACTATTTGGAGAAACCAATTAACCAAACAGCCATGTCTTTGGATTGTGGGAAAACATGAGTACCCAGAGGAAACTCTCACATACACAGGGAAAACATGCAAACTCTATTCAGAAAGATCCCAGGCCAGGACTTGAACCCAGGATTTCCTTGCTACAAGGCAACAGTGCTATCAAATGCTCTCTGTGTAGCTTTTTACAACACTATTTTTGCTGCTGGTAAAATGTTAACTGACTAATTGATCCTCTGCAGGTTTGTCCCTTTCTGTAAACCCCCTCAAGACAAGTGACACAAGTCACATGGCTTTCTTTATTTTGATCAAAACCGTACTAAGAAGATTGATCCATTCTTTTGCTAAGCCCAGGATATGATTTTCTGACAAGATTATCCTTTGTTAATGACCATTCAGACTAAGACTTGCCAAGGAAAATCAAAGAACAAAACAAGAAATACACCTTCTTCTCATTCACTGTATCTGATTTTGATGATTCTAATGCAGGAAGACAGGAAGGAAGTATCATTATTGCGTTGGCTAAGTCGATTTCCTGAACTCTACTTCTATCTATCTCCTCTGTGAGCCAAGCGATCAATCAGCAGCTCATGTTACAATGTGAGAACACATCCACTGTATGCAATGCAAAACTAACACATGGTATTAATGTGAAAGTGCAGGATATTCTGTGTTGCTTGCTGGGACTCAGGAAGCTGAAGGACAGAAATTGCTTGTGGGAAACACATCTGTCGCTTCGCATCACCTTTGTCCCAGACTTGATTTCACCTTTTGTGGGATGGAGGCCCCCCAAGACGGGCATGGGAAAAAAAATTCACAAAAGCTTTCAACAACATACTGATGCACTGATTCGACATCCATACTCATAAAAATCCCTCCAAACTTATTGAAACCAGCCTGCTGGCATGATTATGTTTGTATCTGCAGGGATTATTTTGCTTTGTGATTAGCTACATAAATCTTCGTACGCAAGTGTGGGTGTGGGCGATAATGATGTGCAAGCATATGTACGGGTATACCTAAGAAATTTCTATCCTTCGCCCTCTTCTGTGTGTGTATGTGAGAGTGTATTACAGAAAAACGGTGACTAATGTCTGCCCTGCCACCTTTTGTAAGATGATCTGCCCCTGAGGCATTCGAGGGGGCACAGCATTTTTTTTTTCTTTGTGTCCAGGCACTTGGAGAAGCGCGGAGACCCCACATGGACGCTACGTTTCTGCATGGCAACATGAACTCTCTGACGCCCACAGTCTCGCGTGCAGTCAGAGCATCTATCTCCGGGTGCCGTGAGGTCAACTGGCTGTCCATTACCTGACCCGCAAAATCCACGGGAGATGACCCGTGAAAGCGCTCAGACAACAGATGCAGAAACTGGTAATACAGCATTACTCACTCTGTGTAAACATGGAAATACTCTGGTGTGGAGGCAACGCTCCAGGCAGATGATGCTGATATAGTCATGGTGACGATATAACGAGCCCTCTTAGGCATCGATGTTATACTATAAGATCAAAGACATGTTAATGAAAACCCTGATTGATGATGGAGAGCATCATTTTGTCCTAATGCACAAATCCCCTTCTTTTTTTGAATAGGGTGTCACTCAAATATTTTTCATTCATATGGACTGGGTGACAAAAGGTGACACTTAATTTACCACCATTAGAATGGACACAGTGTCTGCTACATGACTGTTCTTCTTTATTGATTAAGGACAACCTTTGTGCTAGTCTGTCTTTCAGTACTGTTTGTTTTCAACTTCTCATAACAACGCAACAAAGATCCTAATAAGAGCCAGAAAAGCAGGACTTAAGTGGGCTATCTGGAGCCTCACGTGTGTGGTGAGAGTTTATTCACTCTTACACACTCCTTGAGCTTTTCCATCAATGCTTTTCCTACCACTTTGCAAATATGTACAACTTTGTGTATGGATTATCATAAAATCCTATAAAAAATACATAGAACTTATAATTTTATGCATTGTAACGCAACAATGTATAAAATGCTCAAACGTTCATGACAGCACTGCACTATCACCTATAATGGTGGTATTCTTCCCACAAATTTACAGCAAAAATAATATTGTAAAAGAAAATGGCAAACAAATCCTTGCTCCGTGCATTCCAGTAACAAGCACTTGTCTCTTGACATGGAAAGGTGGTTTTTAGGGGAAATGTAAAGCAGTAGACAAGGGTGAAAATCTGTTGAACTCCACCAGCAAAGTGAGGATCTGTTCACTCTATTTTTAACTCAGAATCTTAATGAAACATCCGTCTCGCACCCTTGAGCCCTCCCTGCTTTTCCTCAATGAATTCATTCACTGGCAACAGATTTAGTTGGAGGGATGAAAAATGGTGCATAGACTCCTGTTCAGTTATTAATATTACAGTGAGTGTGAGGATAATGATCAGTGGGTGAAGTCAGAGAAACACTGTTGTTACAAAGCTGTTGTCATACATAAAAAAATGCAGTGACATTGATTTCATGTTTTGTTTATGTTTACATTATACTTTCAGTTTTGCAACAAGATAGTCTGCTTTGTTTTAAACTTACTTAAGTTTACAATACATGGAAAATGAAATGGGGGCGATGGATCGGCAACAAAGGAAGTTGATCCATTGGCAAATTATTCTCACAGAGGAAATCCTCATAATTTCTTAGAATTGCTTGAGTCTGGGCTGCAGTAACTTATCAAACTCTTACTGTTTTTAAGTAAGTCAAAACAGAACATTAAAGACAAAATATCATCATATCTTAGAGCTAGAAACCATGAAAATTGAAAATGTGTGAATCATATATTAACCACTAATTGGGTTTTCCATTATTTTTTGCAAAATGAAGAGGTCTTTTTAAGTTGCATGTTTAAAGCTGGACATGCACTTCCAAGCATGAATGATTTTATGGTGTATGCCAAATTGATGGCCTTAAGCAGATAACAGAATTTTGTCTGATTAAAATAACTTTTTTCATGTGTGTATGGATGACTTGGTGAGGACTTCTGCAGCAAGAATGATCCTATGCAACAGTTGTTGGCGAGCTTTATGGTTGTAACCAGATGTAGAGAAGAAATGTCTCTTTATTAAATAAAAACATTAATTTGCATAAGGAAAAGAAATGAATATTAGGCTGGTTTTCAGTGAGACCATATAATTTTTGTTTCAATCCTGCACTGCGTTTACACGTCTCCAGTGATCGGAGACTCTGACGATAACACTGATATTTCAGGTTTTTTTTAAATAAATTTGCAAACATTTCTACATTTCTGCTTATTTCTGTCAAGATGCACATTAATGAGAAATAACATGAATTTTTTTGATTTTAGCTAATGTCTGCAATGAAACAAAAGAGTGAAAAATTTGAAGCGGTATAAATACTTTCTGTATATGTGTTACTTTAGCACATGGTTCATCGGAAATGGATCTTACTGTAAGCCGGTGAAGTGGAAGTTAAGGGTCAGAAGCACCTTCATGTTTTGATGGCATGCTAAACTCACAGCACCTTATAGTGGCTCTGGCATGACAGCTACAATGGATTCAAGATGCCTTGTCTAAATGTAGATCTTTTCCCCAATCAACATGCGAAAATACCGGCAATATCCAGACGGCAACCTTGGGTCAGCATAACCTCTGCCTTAAGAGAAGCAAACATTCGAAACTGAGGGATGATGGCACAACTTCACACCACAACTAGGACAGTTATGGTCCACAGGTAAACCATCAAGTTGACTGCTAGTGTTGTTTATGAGCATAAGTTATCAGGTAGAAAAATGCGTTTTTTACAGAGCTTTTAGACTTTGTTGTCATTGGTTGCGATAAGATATCTACTGATATTCTCAGATTCCCTAAAAAAATTGTCCTCTTTCAAAACAATAATTTTGTGTCCTTAACCTGAATAACTATCTTCAGTTCCAGTATTTTTCTCTGTCTGATTTAATCGAAGGAAAGCGTTTTTCCGCAGCTGCCGTTGCATATTAGTATTTTGACTTTATTACCAACCTACAAGTGTGTAGCATTAGCTTCAAAAGACTGGGCCAAGCATGGTTTGAAGGAACTAACTGCAGAAGAACTTATAGTTGAAATGAGATAAATGTTTTCGCACTGTAGTGAAGCTAAACCCTCACCAGTAAAGAAAACTGAGACTAGCATAATCAGTGCATGGTTTCTTAGTATAAACCAAGCTACTTTGAGGTCAGAATTGTTAGGAGGATTGTGCTGACTCATTCCTGTACACATAAAAGCAACAGTGTTAGTCAGAATCAAAGCAGAAATTACAACATCTTGCTAAGTGCTGCCACAAATTGCACATTTCAAATGAAAGATTATATCCCAAATAATTTTTCCCAACTGTTATGAATTACAGGTAGACTGGGCTAACTGCATCTGACTTTTAAATCTCTCTGTATGGTGCCAGTTTGTTAGGTGTCCCACAAAGGTTTCGCCTTACTCTTTCCTTCTCACTGTATTCATGAAGATACAAATCTTCATTTTATGGACTCAAACTGGAACTGGGAAGTTTAGCTGCTTTCATTGCATTATGCCCACGTTTGTGCTACAAACATAGCATCTCATCCCCCTCCACCTCCAGAATTATGATGAGATTAGCTGAACTTATCCCTCAAAATGAAACTCTGCTTAGGGCCCGATATAATCTTTGACTGTCACTGGTACTGAAGCTTAGAGCTTTTTGTGGACAAACTACTCCATAATTTCAGAGAGGTTGAAACTTGTAAACCTTTAGCAAAATGTCTGATAAAAAACAATTGCAAGTACATTTGTCATATAGATAAATTAGTACTTTCGCCTCACTGATTTCTGTTTACAAATAGGCTTAAACCCAGTTTTATGTTTGGTGAGGCGAGAGCGGAACAATTGATTTTTGCTTTTTTTTTTTTTTTTTTTTTTTTTTTCGCAATCGGGAGGGTCAGGGAGGTGATGTGCGCGCTATTGTAGCCCAAAAGGTATGCGCACATACATGGCAAACGTACACTGCACGGTTCGGCAGCAGCAGCGGGAGTAGGGACGGCGGAGGCGTCTGTGGTCGGGGGTGCTTCCTGCGTGGTGTGTTGGTGAACTACAGGAGTTGTCTCGGCTCTTCAGTGCCAAGTTCGACGGCCTGCTGGGAAGAAGATCTGCTGTAATTGCTTTCTCAATGAAGGCTCACCAGCAGCGGCGGCAGCAGCAGCTCCCTGGAGACTTGGCGGACAGTCTCCATGAATCGGCCGCTCCTCGGCTTTAAACGCCCGCTTTGCTCTTCTCCTGTGGTACAAACAAGCTGCCAGTAGAAGGGGACTGTCGGAGCATCATATCACCGTATCGGAGATCAAAGAACGGCTGTGGAGATTGGTGCCGATCTGTCCGAGTTCCTGGGAGTTTCGTTATCTTGGAGAAGTTTAACGCGGATTTCAGCATGAGCGAGCTGGAGGATGACTTTGCCAAGATCCTGCTGCTGAAGGAGGAAAGGATACGGGACTTGGAGCGGCGGCTGGCGGACCGAGAGGACGAGATCCATGAGCTGAAGAGGAAACTGCACAAATGCCAGTCCGTCCTGCCGAGCGCGCAACTTATCGGTCCCCGGACCCGCAGGGCGCAGGGCATCTCTGCGGAGCCCCAGACGCACCAGGACCTGTCCAGGCAGACGTTTCGGAAATATCCAAAATCTGACTGGTAAGAGACACTTCCCTGCGTCACATGTGCTTCATGCGTGTTACATCTTTTATATTTGAGTTTTTTCTTTTCCATCCAAAATCTAATATTTTCCATTAAAGGTTTAAATCAATATAAAAGCTTTTAACAGTGCGTCAGTGTGAAAATTGATCAAACCTGTTTACACACAAGTCAGTTTGGAGTTCAGATCCCATCTCAAATCATAATAATAATAATAATAATAATAAAACTTTTCTAACCCTTATTTATGAAAAATGAGAGCTTTGGAGCTTTGTCATGAATGGAGGAGCACTTTCATTCTTAGGGTGAATGACGCAGCTTCTGAAAGAGCTTCCTAATTGATCAGACCCATCACTCGGGTCCCAAAGGACACAGACTGGAGGAAGTGCTGTGCATTATTGGCTTTTAGTAGCTGAACGCTGAGGACCCAAAGTGCATGTCTGAGGATATTTAATACTCCATTAGAAAGCGCTTTGTTTGACCATATGCTTACTTCATCACCTTCAGGCGCTCGTTTTAGGTTCACATGGTCTTATTTTGAGGGGCTTCGTGATCCTGAGGTCATCACCGTTTTTGCGGCTTACATCACCTTCATTCAGCCTGCCTCTCAGCTGTAATTACAAAAAGAAAAGTTCGGCAGTCTTTGTCTTTTAAATCAATCAACATCACAACTGACTTGTCGTTTTGAGGTCTGTCTCACACATACTTCACACTCAGAAGAAGCATGGCTCTCTTGACATCGTGCCACAGACGTTGAGGTTAATTTGATTGAAGCGGCTTGACAATTTCCAAACTTGATTTGCATCAATAAAGAAGATACAGGGAAAGTCCACATTGTGCTCATTAGCAGATAGGATGCTCATTAAAATCTATCTGTCTGTCGGTCAGTCGGCCAGCCGGCCGGGTGGCTGGCTGTTGGGGCTCTTTCTTACCTGAGTCACAGGTAATGCTCAGATGACTTTCCAGTGAACAAACAGGCCAATTGTGTGTAATGAACATCCTGCATGTATGCAAAGACAATCACTCCTGCTGCGTCTGTAAGGAGGCTGAGCACTGACACGGGGTCAGAGACGGTGTGTGACCTCCACCCTCATTCTCCCCCATTAGGAGTCAGGACGTGGCACCGTGGAGCCGGCGGACCGCCCCTGCACGCTTTCTCGGGTTTCAGCAGCATGGAGATACGGATCCTATTTCTATTGATCTGTATAGGAAAAGGGCTGAGCTGGGTGGCTGCAGAGGTGAAATTTAAAGCGCAGAGGAGCTTTGAAGGACAGGAGGAGGGCCTTCTCATGTAGGATTGGATGCAGGGATGCTAAATGGTGCTTAGAGGGCCTGAAAGCAGCTGCACGCTACCTGGCATAGGAAGTCAACTTTGCTGCTTTTGAAGCTTTGTGCCTACTTCAACTGACTGGGATGAAAATAGATTTTAAGTAACATAAAGGCAAGGGACTGTTGGATTAATTAAAACACTGAGCTGTGCTATTTGTGGACACGTTCAAAGAAGCTAAGAGTTAGAAGAATACATCCAGACTAACGATTTAACAAGACAGGCTGGTGCGCAGCTAGTGGAACAGATGTTCCTCACAGATGCTCCTACAAAAGGCTTTCATTTAAACTCTGATGTCTGGCAACAGCTTTGGAACTTTATAATTAGATGCCGATGTTCTTTTTTTAAGAATTACGCATTTCTTTTAAGGAATTCCCTTCTTTTGAACAATATCTCCTTATTAGGCTGACATGTTTTTGTGCAACTGCTAGATGTCCTGAGTCAACACTTCACAAGCAGCATATGCTAACGTCTCTCGCTATGCACAGATGGCTTAATCATATTCCTAATCATTTTTATTTTATTCTGTTTTGTAGTTAATACAGTCTTAATTTAAATTATTTATATGAATGTGTTTTACCATCAGGATACAGATACATTTTTCTTGCTTTCCCTGACATAAACAGTTTCCACATTAATGCCAGAGGAAGTCAATATTTTGGAAGCCTGCTCTAAAATTCCTAGTTATGCTGTGATTGAATATGGCTTGCAACGTGTCCATAGTTGTTTCTTTTACACTGTAATACCAGGTTAAAGATATGTCACTTTCTTGTTATCACGTTTCCCCTGATTTCAACAGGATGGCAACTTTTTCCTGCAAATACTAAATGAAGTCCACATTCATAATTATTGTGGCTTTCATAATAATTTATTTTTATTATTTCAAAATCAGTTTTCATTTTACATTTAGTTATTTAATTTCATCTAAGGTTTGTATTATATTTCATTTTATTTTCCGCCAAAAAACAAATCCTTTTCCTTTGCCACTTCTTCAAACCACCACAAGAGGGCAGCGGCGACCTTTTTTTTTTTTCCTGCTTTCTGTCTCCGTTCTGAATTGTTTACGTGCAATGTGTCAGGAAAAATATGCCTTACTCACACAGGCGTATCCCACTCAGCTAGGGAAATCTCCTTTCCCCTCAGCCTCAGTTTTCCTCAGCGCCATACCTGTCAGCTCTCACTTCCCAGCAGTAATTGCTGTTTTTATCCCGAGTAAACCCTCCACCCCCATCCTATCGGATTGTGCTTGGCAGTTTATTCTCTTTCCGAATTTGTCCAGCTCACACGGGGCCGAAATCTCTTCGCAGAGCTCCAGATGACTCATTGGGAACGTGGGGAACATGTGGCCATAGACACCAGCAGCGTTCAGAGTGCACACACACCACATTAGATTAGATGAGGTGTGCGGAGGACGCGCCTTTCGTCTTGCTCCCAGCACCTTTTACTTGCTCCAGTTGTCACAACATAATATTTGCAGGGTGGCTACCTGAAGCATCGGTTTCCACGAAAAAAACAAACAAACAAACAAAAAAAAAAAAAAACAACAACATTATTTGCATGCGTTAATATTCATCACTTGTGTAGCTGAGTTGAGATATTCAGCTTTGGGACCGGGTACAGATATTTCGACAAAATTCACGCAGACAAACACAACAGGCAGAAGCAGCTGCTCATTTCTGCACAGTGGCTCATTAAGTTTTCCATCACCTCCGGCTTCCATTAAGACTCGTCTATTTGTAACTCGGCGGCCTCGGGGCAAGTTGCCGAGGTATGATGACCGAATTGTGGCTTTTTCACTGACTTCATTATTCATGTGAGACAAAGCGCCGCTCTCTCTGGTGTATCAAACTGCACCGCGCCACAGATTCCTGTAGGCGCCCTTCTCTCCATGCGCTCTCTCCGGGTCGCAGCTTGACGCACTCGGGGAGGACGGTCCTCAAATGTCACATCGCCGAGGGAGGGAGAAGGAGAGAGAAACAGAGAGACAGAGGAGGAAACTTATTTGCGCAATTGCGATTTATAAATGTTATGGCAAAAGAGGGAAAGCCCCTACTACGTCGGTAACCTTTACATGCTCAGCATCTGCCTGGAACCGAGGAATCCTCCCCCCTCTCAGTGGAGACAGGAGCTGCATCCTCCCAGTCCGTTCATGCCGGATAAAGTTTGCGCGCCGCCTGGCAGAGGAGAGAGGACAAAGACTCGGCTGAACACCGTTTGTACAAACTTGTAGGAAAGTCGCAGTGAAATGGGCACACTGCGCGACCTCCAGTACGCGCTCCAGGAGAAGATCGAGGAGCTGCGCCAGAGGGACGCGCTCATCGACGAGTTGGAGCTGGAGCTCGACCAGAAGGACGAGCTCATACAGAGATTGCAGAACGAATTGGACAAATACCGCTCCATCATCAAGCCGGCGACCCAGCAGGTCCACAAGCAGACGGAGCTGCAGGAGCAGCAGCGGACCAAGAGGCAGGCGATCTCGGCTGAACCCACCGCCTTCGACATCCAGGATCTCAGCCATGTCACCCTGCCTTTCTACGCCAAAAGCCCACAGTAGGTGTCCAGAATCGGCTTATGCTCATGATAATAATCATGCTACAATTTCGCGCTTTGTTTGTGTGCTTTACCGTTTTTTTTCGCCCCCCACCTGTGGGATTCTTGTGCGTAATGTTGCGTGAGGCGTAGCAGGTGCTTCACCTGTAGCGCACACAGCTTGGAGGGGGACGTAAACTCATCGCACTCATGCACAAATACATTATATTTGCAACTACTTTACCCAGAAATAGGAAAGTTGAAAGAAAAACGAGAATTCTTCTTTTTTTTTTCTTTTTTTTTTTTGCAGCAAAAACGACCAAATTTTCCATATTAAAACCATACGCAGGGAAATGGAATTGCCCACGATAGATAATGGCAGCAGCTCTGCTTAATGTACCGCCGTCTGTTTTATACAAATTCTGACTACGTGACAGGCAGTTTAATAGCATCCCTGTTCGTGTTTACTCTAGGGGTCTCATTCTTCTCAAACTCTCAAGCAAACAGTGTTCCTTGCTCCGCTCCAAGAAGAGGTCTGAATATTCCAGTTGTGTGTGTGTGTGTTTGGGGTGTATGCGTGTGTGTGTGGCTTCAGCCAATGTTGAGCTCTGCACTTCCTGGTGGAAGGTGGACAGGAATAAAAAATATTCCTGTATTCACTTTTCAAGCACACGACATTTAAATAACTTTTTTTTCTGTGCTTTCAATGTGAAACTGCGGCAAAGGGGGTTAAATGAGTCACATTTTGGAATGAGACCATGTGTCAGAGATGCCTGAAAACAAACCTGTAAGGATATAATCAAAGCAGATTCAAAGGTGTTATTTATTTGAACACCAAAAATGCCATTAGTCTTTGTCACGCCTGTCAGCTCTGTGCTGGAGAAAACACGAGCCAGACTTCTCCTCTTTGAATTTCTATTTTTATATCCGTCTAATTCTGTTTCCGTATGGCAGAAGCACAAAACACATAAGTGACCACTTCATTATGATAATTATTCATCACCCTGAGCCTTTTATTGTATGAGTGCACATGTGTATCCATTCGTAAAAATTTACCGAGACGTTTAGTGAGACAATGACTTTGAGTTCGGCTAAATGACCAGAACCTGGAGGACTGTGCAGCACGTTGATGCTTTTCTGACTCCTGCACTCAACTCTTCACTATAATGCCACTTTATCATCTAAGCAATGTGGCTCAATGCCCTGGGTGCCATGTTGCTTGGGGTGAGCAGCACAAGAACAAGGACAAAAAAAAAAAAGAAAGTTATATCTGTTGAGCACTAAACAACTTTACTTTTTTTTTTATTTCTTATTGAAACATTTATTCAGTGTTTTATACAGTGTAAGCAAAGGAAGAAAAAAAAATGGCAGTACGTCTAATGAAAATTGTAACTAGTCAGGAAATTCTTATTCAGAGCAAAATTAATCATTAATCACTTAGACTGCATTTTGTCCCTCCTAAATCGAAATATAAAATACATGTTTGTTTAATCCGATGTCTGTATGCAGAGTCATAACAAAATTAAGTAAAAAAAAAAAAAAAAGGTATTAAAATGTGCAGTGCTTGTTTGCTTGTTTCTTATATGTGCTGAAGATAAACAAACCTGTAAGAACTGGTTATTTTTTAGGAATTTCAAGTTTTTTCAGAGACATACTGTTAAGGCTTTACCAGGCTAATTATGTGTTTTTTTTTTTTTTAGTGTGATTCCAGTTTTGACTGGTTTGGATATCTTTTTATCCCTCTATAAAACAGAGAAAAAACAAAATACTGCAGGTCCATTGATCAAGATGATACTTTGAATCTGAGAGAAAATGAAGGAATTATAAGACTTCCCTCCTTCATGCATCAAAGGATACATTCCTCACCTTTAACAAATTTTTGTGAAATTCAAAAAAACATGTATCAAAGCATTTGTTGTTGATTGATTTGTTTATAGGTTAAAAAAGGTGGGAGTTCTTAGTTTGGACACATTTGATGTGTAGTTAAAATAAATTCAATTTGTTTAGTCTTTGACCTGCCACTCACCTGTCAGAATGGATCAAGGGAAAACAGGGCGACTGCGATCTTGGTCAGTTTACACGATTCTTCTCCTATTTTAATAAAATGAAGATAAGAGTTCAGTCAGTCAAAGTGATTGTTTCTGACATTCATGGTGCTGTTGTTTTGCATGTGTATTGCTTATGCCTGAAGATTGCTCTTTTACATATTTTTTTTTAAAGTATAGTTGTAATTTCTTTTGTACAATTTGTTGTCTTTGTGATCATGTCTCTCTTTAAAAAGACAGTGTAATCTTTTTTACACTAAGTATCAACATTACATTTTAATTTTTCTAAGGACTGTTTGCTTGAGAAACTCACTATAGGATCACATCATCCCAGATTCTACTCTAAATAATTTAGTTCCATTCTTCTGTGTAAGCGACTTTGCTATCATTGATTTTAAAAGTGCCAAGCTGACAAAATGATAAGCAATTCAAATGCATCTCTCAAGCAAAAGCAGTGTTTTCATCATGTTTTTGCTGTTTTAGTAGTCCAGTGATAATGCCTGTTGCATTTGGCTAAATGTGTTTTTCTTCCACTTTTTACCCACTTCATCTTCTTTATGAGGCCCGTGGAGCATTCTTTACACATACGTTATCCATATATTGCTTTTTGCCTGTCTCATTTCTGTCAGCCTCTCTTGCTCATTTTCCTTTTTTTTTCTTTTTAAAGAGCATACTTTATCCTTTTAAGGAAGACTGAACTTGCTCAGCCTAAACTTTACTGGTAGATGAAAGCAAATATGTCATTCTCACAAAGACGAGGGAGGCAGATGTTTTTATAGGGTCTGGTTGGAAGAGGTTTGCTTAACAATGGCTGCAATCAGGACCTCCAGGCTTGAGGTCTCACGGGTGGAAATATGACAGAAACAGGGTCAACAAAACTCGTTTCCAGACCACTGGAGGTCAATGTAGAAAAAAATAAAAAAGAAAGAAAAGGCTTACAGCTGGATCAGGGTAATTTAGTTCACTTCATCATGAGTCTACAACAGCATGAAATTAAAACTATTTTAAGCATCACCATCTTGGCTTGTGTTATCAGAGCCAAAAAAGCTGTCTTTTTTTTTTTTTCATGTTAAAGTTTACTCCCGAAAAATTTAATAGGAAGTTTCAAGATTAAATCCAAGCAATCTTCCATGTCTGCCAAGAAAGACAAAGGTTTTAACAAAGATTGAAGAGTGGGAATATAAAACAGCTGCAACACATCAGTCCTTTCTTATTAAATTTCCTGCAGCTGCATAGTGAGACTTTCAAGGGCAGACTTAATGAGTCTTTTGGGGTCATCCAGGTACAGTAGTAGTAGTAGTAGCAGTCCTCTACTGTGCTGTGAGAAAGTATTTTCCCCGTTTCAGACTTCTTCTTTTTTGCTTTTTGACATGCTTTAAAGTTTCAGCTCATGATATAAATTTAATACTTTCAAGTACACTGAAGAAACGGTGTTTAAAGACTGAAGGTGGTGTACAATTTAGGATGAATTCTGAATCTAAAAATGCCATGTGAGAGCTCAACTATAAAATAAAAATACATTTCATTCTCAGGAAAAAAAATAGTCTCGTAGATGAATGTAAGCGAAGAAGAAACATAAATCAGTTTAAAAGAATATACAGACTTCAAATAAATGCAAATATGTTACATGAATGTTTGACACTTGCATTTTGAGATACAAAAGGAAGTTGCTCTTTGTTGTTTTGACAGTCGATTCATGAAGACTTTAGTCTTGCTGACTGACAACACTTTTGAACCATTTATGTGGCAGCAGTTTGGGGACTTGATTGATGAAAGATTTGCAAAAGTGACAAAAAACTCAAACATTAAAACATATTTTTTTGGCATGCAATTCTGTTTCACAACTAAATAAATCCACTAAATTAAAAATTTTGATTGCTCTACATTTTGCAGTGGAATATTGCATTTTGTATGTGGATGTATTTTAAGGCTATTTAAGAAAATGTACTGTTCATCACTGCTGAAATGTTGTTTCTTGGCCTGATAGGAAAAAGTTGGAGGATTTCAACACTTAAATTCTCAGAATGGACAAGCAGGTTCTTTTTACCTTAAATGTTCAACGTGACGAGAAGTGCCTATAAAACACAAGATCATAAACACACGAATGTGCAGAGGAGTTTGTTTTAAAAACACAGACTCTGAGCTCAGGACGGGACTGGGAATAAATCTGGGCACTGCTGATATGGTAGCTTGACGTTCTGTTTGTGTAGCTGCAGGGTTTGTGCCGATGGCTGGTATTTTGGCTAGAGCTGCTTTATAAATGTCTTCCCGGTTGTTTGCCCTTTTAGCTATAAGTGATCCATGATCAGCCTAAACAATGCACACAGAAAGGCCAAAAAGTAAAAAAAAAAAAAAAAGAACCCAAGATGTGGTCCACATTATTTAATAATTCATACTCATTGTGGATGGGTGGCGTTTATTTAGGTTATTAGGTTAGAAAGGCCTCCTGTCTCTGTAGAAGTGGTCTCATCTTTGGATTAACACAGATGCTAATTATTAACCTCATTCATTTAGCCCACATGCTGTCAGAAGCAGCCGTGCGTCGCTTGGCTGAGCAGCTCAGACGCTGGTGATGACATACTTCAATGAATGAGCGATCCCCGCTCACCCCGTCATCGCTCCCATCTCTCTTCACCTCTTTCAATCAGAGAGTATCAGACCGGCGTTTCCTTTGAGGTCTTGTGTTTCATTGCACCTGGCCTGCATTCACCTGCTGTCAGTGCGGACATTCTTCATAAAGAAGTATCTCCCCACGGCAAGATAAGCGCCGTTTAATGTGTACTCTCGGATTTCAGTGATAATATTCCCTTTCATTACGTGGCTGGCATACATTTACCCTGGTTTCCTTTGAACTTTTTCGACAAAACGTTCACGCAGCTGCATGTTAGTTTTACGGTTAATTTTCTTCCATTTTTTGTGAATTTGTTGGAGTAAACTGGTAGAGAAACCTAATTCTTCTTCTGCAGCCTAAAGGCTAATTTGGCTTTCAGCCATGCATCTTGAATATCCACAACTCTTCTGCCTTTCGGCTTGGATTTAGCCATTTATTATCTTGTATTTGAAAGGGATTACAACACGTTTTACCTTGACGTCTAATGAGGATTTGCTTTTGAAAAGCAGCTGTGCTGTTTGATTTAGACAGTCATTACCTAATGAAAGAAAGTTACGTGTTGAACAGGTCAGTGTCCTTGAGAATATATTAATTAAGCAAAGTTTTTTTTCTCCACTAAATTGTGCTAATTGGATCGTTTTATTGATGGTCATGTGAATCTGGTACAGCGCCTTGCAAAAATATTCACAAGCCTTTAACTTTTTTCTGTTTTATTATGTTGCTACTGCAAAATTTCAATTCAAAATATTGTAATTGAAAGTATAGGAGACATGAAATCCAACATGCTTAGCCATCAAAAATCTTAACCGTGTGTATACATACACATTCCACACTAAATAAAAACCAATTATCTTAAGGCTTTAGATCAGATTAGACCAACATCAAACTCATTCATGAACCTGGAGAACACTATGCATAATGAAAAGCACTCCATATTATCCTAAACACACCATTTCTGGGGTGACACATGGGGGTGGCAGAATCATGCCTCGTGGGTGACTTTGTTTTGGTCTGTTAGATAAAATCCTGGTATGTGTGAGAAAGCTAAAGTCAGATTAATATTTAAGCCACCTCTCAAATGTATTCTTGTTTTTTGTTCTAACTTTGTTTTGCTTTGCTTCCAGGTCCAAGGATCTGATCAAAGAAGCCATCTTGGACAATGACTTCATGAAGAACCTGGAGCTGTCTCAGATCCAGGAGATCGTGGACTGCATGTACCCTGTGGAGTATGGGAAGGACAGCTGCATCATTAAGGAAGGCGACGTGGGCTCGCTGGTGTATGTCATGGAAGGTAAAATGACACTTCTGCAGAAGTAAATCGGGCATCTTGAGGCCCTAATTAGCTTAAGGGGAAAAAAAAAAAAATATCCCCCAAAAAACAAGGATGTAAGAAGCAGAGCAAGTCTTAAGATTGTGTAGAGGTGTGGACGAACTCTTAAAAAAAGCAAACCTCTTTTTCTCTTTATGTTTCTGCTTGACAAACATAACAAAACAAAATATTCAAGGGCCGTAACACATCATAATTCGCCTATGATTTTTCTGTTTTTATTTTGTATGATGTGCACCAACTGACTCGTTCATTTCCAACATCATTTTGATGTCCGTTTTATTTTAAAAGAAGTGTACCAAAAGCTCATAGTACATGGCAAAAGGAGCACAATGTCTATTTTGACTCTGGAAGGGCAGCTTCACCCCATGGTTTTTGACTAGAGGAGCTTCAGTTAAACACTCATTGAGTCTTTGTCCCCGACAATAGATTCGACCTCAATGAAAAGTGTCTCAGTCAATGTCTGGAAGTTGTGATTGATCATTATTGGGAGGAGCACTTTGCGGACACTGACAGAGATGAAGACATAAAACAAGATTGAGCACTCATCACTGAAGCTCCTGTTACTCGTTTACCCAAATCGATTTTACAGATTCACCCCTAACACTTTCACATTAGAATAATCTTTGTGAAATATACTTTCTCTAAGCTTTCCCATTGCATGGGTATACCATAAATAGCGATTCATATTTAAAAGATCTGACTAAACTCAACTTTGAATATCTGTAGTCAGTTAGGAGATGTGTTCTGCGTCTCATAGATTTACATTTATTGGGTGCAAAATCTGCAAACCAACCACAGGATAACAACAAAAGACTTTGTGAAAGTGCTCACAAAAATTAATAAGAAAGCATCAATATCCAGAGTAGAATGAGTCTTGGGCTAACATGGGTGCAAAGGCTGAAAGGCCACTCAGAGAGGCAATTTTTCCATCAGCAATATAAAAAAAACTGGAGTTTACAGCTTGTGAATGCCTTCTGGGGGAAAAGTTTAATTCTCGGAGACATGTCCTGTGGTCTGGTACTCACAACATTATCCCAGCTGACAAAAATGTCAGGCTTTTGACAAGCATTTTCACTTTTATGCATTTCTACTTGGTTGGTTTTCCTTTTGCATAAATTACGGCATCTGGGATGTAAAGGAAGCCCAGGTTGCTTCGACAGCGGCCTTCAGGTCATCTGCCTTATTGGGTCCAGTGTCTTTTATCTTCCTCCTGACAATATCTTTCATACGTTCTCTATAGGATTCAGGTCAGACCAATTAGCTGACCAAACAAGCACAATAACTCCATGGTCAGCTTTAGTACCTTTGGCGTTGTGGGCCGACACAAATCCTGCTGTAAAATAAAATCAGTACCGCTTTGCAGCTTGTCAGCAGAAGGAAGCATGAAGTGCTATTAAGTTTCTGGTATGTAGCTGCATTAACTTCAAACAGCACAGTGGACCAACGCCACCAGATGACATGGCACCACTGACTGTGGAAACTTCAAGCAATGTTCCTCTCCACTCCTCCTGATGTCCAAATGAAATGCAAAATGTGCTTTCATGGAACTATGTGCTTGTCCCACATCAAGAGGACTTGACATTGGACCACTGAACAACAGTTCAGTTATTTTTCCCCTTAACTCCGGTAAGCTGGTGTGCAGGATTGGTCTGTGCGAAGTGGATTTAGATGTTCTGACTCCAGCCTCAATCGACTCCTTGTGAGGCTCCACCAAATCCTTGAATACAGTTTACTTGATAGTTTTCTTAAGGCTGTCGTTATCCATGTTGCTTGTGCACCTTTTCCTGTCACACTTTTTCTTTCCACTTAACTTTCCATCAAAGTGCTTGAACACATAACTCAATGAGCTTTTTTTCCAACGACCTTTCGTGGCTTGACCTCTTTCTGAAGGGGCATCAATGACTGTGTTCTGGACATTTATCCAGTCAGCAGTCTTCCACGTGACTGGAACACAAGTGAGATGCCTTTGCAAGTATTTTGAGTTAATTTGCTGATTAGCCATGAGTTTACAATATTTCACTTTATTACAATATTTAAATTTTCATTATCTGTAATCACAATCATAAAAAATTATATATAAACAAGCTTTAAATATTTCCCTTTGTGCATAATGATCACTTTCTGAAATGGCTGACAAAAATTATTTAATTTCACAATACTCTGATTTTTTTAGATGTACTTCTAATGTTAAAGTGATTTTTTTAGCTTCAAACGTTACTGCTGCTAGGAAACGTTATGGATTGTGGAAAACAAAGTTCTTGCAGCAACTCTTTTACAGCTACCATACTGCACTGCACTTAAGATAAGATTAGTGTTCTTATGGCTTGTGTCTAGAAGTAGTTTCCCACTGTTTGTTTCTGTTCTGTTCCTACACCTCCGTCTACGGGACATTTGGCTGAACAGATGGTGGCTTTGATGGAAGTGGTCCGTAATGATTTTATAATATTTGTGCGTTCATCAACAGGTTGTAGTTTCATCCAGAGGGGGCAGAGGACAGCCTCTAGTCTTTTCAGCCGATCTGATCACTTTCTGTAGTCTCTTCTTGTCAGACACTATACATCCAGTGTGCCACACATTAATTGCGTGTATTAGTACAGTTTCAATTGTTGAGCAGTTGAATCGGTGAAGGTGCTGCTGAGCTTTCCTCACCACTGATGTTGCATTTCTAGTCTACAAAATAGTCTCAAATCTTATTCTATTCTAAAACATTGACTGATTATGTGTAGAAAATTGAGAGTCTAAGCAGTTTCTCTTCACTGCTGCCACTGTTCACACAACCACGGCACATCTTGCCAATAAGCTGTTCTAATGAAAGTATTTCAGGCAAGAGTGAGTGTTAGTGCACCAGAGTAACAAATGCTGGTCAGAAGTTACAACTGTTACCTGAATCTAGTGAACACCAGCCATTATCCGCGCCTTAAATGCATGCAGAACATGTTTTCCTGTGTACACTGATCAAGTGTTATAGTTCAGGTGTCACTGCATACTTGAACAGTGCACATCCACTTCAGAATCAGCTTACTATTCATAAAGGTCTTAGGCCATCACACAAAGATTTGGATTTATTTATCTGCTTTCCTGAAAAATCTATGAACATTAATCTTTCAAGGTTTTGCTTTCCAGGTCATTCAAATCTTTTTCTTTTAGCAGGAATTTTTTTTTTATTATATTCTAACTGTGCCATGGATCTTGTGATTGTTGCTGCTGGTTATAAATTCCAAATCAGTCTGCTTTGGAAGGCTTTTAAATTCACCCAAACCTCTATAAGCCAGTTAAAACCTGCAAGTGAAAACTTAATTAAGTGTTTATGGGCGATCGAGTGTGGTCTTTCTTTTTTTTTTTTTTCCCTCTCTCTAGCATCTTGGAGCAAAACAGAATTACATAGTTTGATGTGCTGAAAGCGATGTTTCACCTTTTAATTTGCTTTCTTGGAAGTCAAATTGCTCATTTTGTGACATAAAGCAAAGGAATTAGCCATATAGTACCACTCAAATGTAATACTAATAAAAACACAGCAATACAGAATGTATTAAGGGACTTTCTGTTACTTAAAGAAAAGCTCAAAATGTGATCAAGCACAGAGACACTCAGATAATCCAAAGGATTTGAGAAGTCTGCCTTGTTGGTTAGTGTGGAGGCAGTGGTATTTAAAGGTTGATATTTTATTTAGGAGAATCAGTCATGACAATTGATTGTTTCATCTGCTGTTGGCCACCTGTTTCTCGATGCACGATTGAAACAAACGTTGGTAAAAATAGTCTTGTTGGAAAGCAGTGAGGAGCCAGACAGGTAGGAACTGTTGGTATGCAGACAGTTGCTAGTTAAGCATATAATGTCATGCTAAAGCTATTAACACCCCATTGAACCTTGTCACATTTTCAAATGCTAACCCAAATACATAAAGATGAAGTGAAATAGTACTTTTTTTATTATTACCACAAAAAGTCTGAAAAGTGTGGCCTATTCCCTTCAAACGTCACCTAATTAGTGAATAGATTGTACCTGTGTTTAATTTAGTTGTCTGGAGGTCGATGGCAACTGTAGTTGATAGCTGCAACTGAGGTGCAGGAATCTGTTGACAGCTAAGATGTTTGTACTGTATATAGCTACCCTTTATGAAAGAGTGGAAAGAAAAAAGTCATTAAAATACTTTTTCACAGTTTAAGTCCAAGCAGGTGTAGCGAACACGTGAAGATGCTCCAGTCAGATAACTTAAAGAATAAACTTTTTGGCATATGGGAAGGAAAACCAACACTGCACATAAGCCTGAACATAGCAGGCTTATACGGCATGAACCAAAGCTTATTTGTTTAATGTAATCTGGTCAGGACTGATGGGAATATGAATGAAACCAAATACAGGGAGGGTCCTGGATGGAACTCTGTGTTTGCAACGTTGTAAAATGTGAAAAGCTTCAAGGGGTTTGGATAATTTTCAACACGCTGTACACACATATTGATGTGAACAGTGATATCCCTCTCAAAACAAGTAATACTCAGACTGACACTTTAAAGAGCATTTTATGGTCACTTTGTAGGAGCATAGTTAAAGTTAGATTATTTGCTGAAAATGCGTCCTGTACTTCTGCTCACAGTTTAGTCTTGTTTCCTGTATCTCTGGGAAACTGTACTTTATCAGCTGACCCCAGAGAGAAGTCAAATATGCAAACAGTTTATGCAAATTCCATGCAAAACCCTTCTGCGGATTGAACACCTGCGACTCGATATGGAATATCTGCAAATGGAAAAGAGCTGGGCGCTATAAAAAAAAGTAAGAGATGGATTTTTTTTCTTTTTATATATTTGGGCTTTCTCTCTAAAAGCCATAAGAAGCAACATCATTGTTAATTACACCTGGGGAAATGTGACTGAAGTCATCAAAAAGAAGTGCTTTGTAAATGTAGCCCAAGCATCAATATCAAGCCTTTGGATCTGTAGTCAGTGTATTTCAATCTTCCCCCATGATGAGGGAGATGACTGTGTCAGAGGTGACTTGTCATGCTAGGTCACCAATGAACAAGTGCCACACTGGCATGATGAATTGGTTCCTATCGAGTGCAACAAAAAGAGAGAAAAGAATGATTCAAATCTGCAAGGGAAATAATTGTAGAGGGGCTTTGTGGTTTCATCCTGGACAGAGAGAAAATACTGAACTGTAGCGTAGCTGGAAGCGGGACTTCAAATTCAGCTGTGGTCATTTTCCACTTTATGTTAATTGTTTGGTTAATTGTTTTTCATTTCATAATCCCCAAGGGTGGATCGAGGATATTTATCTTCAACAAACATTGCCATTTCTGTTCGACCGCCGTGAAGCTTTTTTTTGTTTCCCTCTCAGTCAGGCTTCTTCTTCTCTGTTTTTCCCGTGCGCTCTGTTTGTAGTTTTCACTGTAGCCGTCCCCAGGCTTGCTTTGCATTAAACAAATCCAAAAAGGCATTCGCAGCCCACTGGTCGACATCGTATCAAGGTCTTCAGAGTCCTTTTAAATACATGCTGACAGGATGTCTGCCTGTCAAACAGGCAGCTGCGTCACCTGAACACTGTGCATCATTTTCCTAGCAAATGAAATGAGCAGCGCCGAGGCAGTTGTGTCATTTATTGGCATGATAGCCAATAACGTCTGGTTATGGAGCGGATGGTCCATTATCTGTCACAGAACATCTACGGTGTTGCTAAATTTAGCCGACAGAGGTACAATAATTCTGGTAACATTAGCGGTAAATAAGAATGCTGTGATTTTTCTATCTTTGTGATCATCTGAATCCAAATCCAATCTAAGTTTAAGGGAGTACAAGTGCTTTACACTCTTATTGGATCCCTGGGAAAAGATGTGTAAAAATAGGCCTAAATTTTTATTGCCAAAACAATCACTGGGAAGACAGTTGTTCGGATGACACCTTCTTCAAGGAAGGTCCATCACATAAGATTAATAAAGAACCTGACAGTTAACAGAGCTGGATTTTCAAGCAAGTTAATGGAAATTTAGTGGAAACAGAACATGTGGGACAAAAAAGACAACAGCAACCCCTCATAAGAGTATACCACAACTAAAATAAATTCATCTTTCATTACATTAGCTTATTCTCACAGGGAGTATCCAACCTTTAACTTAGAGTATCTTCATTTAGTAATACAATTTCCTACGGAAAAAGAAAAAATCTTTTACAAAATCATTTGGTGCAAATTATTAAGAACACTTTTTTTTTTTAAATTAAGCACATTGAACTGAACCATTTCTATAATTTATGCTGTACTTTTAAAACTCATTCATGACTTCCTGTTTATCCGGTATATAAATGCCAATGCATCTCAACAAAAGATTAGAATGACTTGTAAATATATATATATATATATATATATATATATATATATATATATACTACTTCCATATTACTCAGCATTTAGCACACATATTTCACACACTTATTATTACTTTGGTTATTATTGTTTACAGAGAAACCCCCAATTCAGTCTCTTAAAAAGATTTCAATACTGTGTAACACCAACAAAGGCAAAAAATTCACACACAAATCTGACGTTATGGCCGACACAACCTTGTCCAGCAGATGATCGTTTTCTTCTCAGAGTGCTGCCTCTATTATATATATGAGTTTGTGATTTGTCAATGCAGCAGTAAGTGCAACAGTCTTAAAGGAACATTTTGATAACTTAATGCTTTCCTCTACCGAGAGGCTTCATGGGATACTGATTTTAATTTCCAGTAGGACTTAGCTCCTGCCCACACAACCAAAAGTAAAACTAGCTTCTTTAGCAACCATCGTATCACCGTGTTTGAGGTGTCAGCAAGTTGGCCTGACCTAAATCCAATAAAGAACCTAGAGAGCGTTGTCAAGAGGAAGGTGAGGAATCTTCACCTCCATTCTTGAATTTCAGATTTACCTGATACATGAAGTTCAGACAAAACAATAAAAGAATATCAGTATTCGTTTGTCGCTATGCCAAAGTCGCCTGCTAACCATCAGTTGCTGAAATAAAACTCAACTGTATTTTGTCGGCATCCGTTGGGCCGTTACCAGCATCTGTCCTTTTTAAAATACTGATTACATCTGAGACAAAGGCTCACATTTCCATAGCGAGGGGATTGGTTTTTGATTGGCAATGTCATCCCCAAAGACACATCCAGGTGGCTAATGATGATGATAATGATCAGCATAATCACATCCAATTACTAACAAGTATTTTATGCACAGTAAACCCCCACAATTTTCTACAAAGCAATTATGCAACTTAATCCAATGAAAGTGTGCTTTCTAAAACAAACCTGTGTACTGCAGAAACACGATGGGTTAGGGCAACAGTTCTCAGAGTTGTACTCTGTTGTTGTTTGTCTTCTGCAGCTAATAACTTTAAAAATTAGATTCCTTTAGTGAATAGAATAGGAAGCATGTTAAACATAAACAAAATAATGTGTTTTTGACTTGCAAATATTGCTTATATAAACTAAAATATAAGCAATACTTATTTTGCTTGCATCTCAGGTAAAGATAATTTATTTTAGAAAAGCTGGCGAAACCCACACTGATTTTAAAAGCACGTTTTTACACTTATTTGTCATTTATGAGTGTGAAAATTATTTCTGTTTAATTGGTCATAATTTTTTGGATACTTGTTTTCTTAAAACACCCAAATAATACCCAATTTGCGTTATCGTGCAGCTGCTATGTAATTTATTTTAAATCTTAATCAGATTTCAAATGCCATGCCATTTGAAATCTGGTTGTTCGTTGGGCTTTTGCCCCACAACGCAGATTCTCTCTAATGCTTAATAGTGGGGATAAAGTGTTTTTGTCTCATTCTAGACCCACCTGAAGTGTTTGTTGTTGAAAATTGAATTGTCATTTGATCAAAGCACATAGTTCCACATAAAAGCATCAGCTGCATTTAGCACACTGCATATATTTATGCCTAATGGCTGTCATGGAGACTTAGTGACTATAAGATGCCTCTCTTTGCTGATGTTCTCTAACAGTGAGCATTGAACATATTGTTTACCTCCCTTATCGTCCTCCTCGCTTCAGACTCTTTGATTATTGTGCTCACTTGTATGGGCAGACTAATGTGTGAAGTTATTTCTTTGCAGCTATTTCCTGAGTGTTTTGAGGATCACCACACATCCACATTACTTGAATTACTTGTCCTCTTTTCCATTTTGAAGAATGGCTAAGTTAAGTGGGCCTCTCTGTGAATTGAGAGAAGTTCATAGATTACAAATTGTCATGATTTGAGTTTTTCTCTGTGTTAATTTAGGTTTCTGTTCTGTGGAGTCTCTGTGTTGTCTCGGCTACCCATTGATTGTCACACCTGTTCCTTGTTGCCCCTTGATTGTCTCCCTGTGTATTTAAGTTCACCTGTTGTCTCTGTGTCTTTGTCGGATCCTTGTCTAGCGTCTTGCGTGTATTTTGTCTTGCGTCTTAGTATGTCGTCACGGTAGAACTGTGAAGTCCTGTGCCGATGTCAGCTCTCATCTGCAGTCTCCTTTGTGAGCAGTTGCTACCAGTGTTAAGCCTTGCTTTCTGTCTGCTGTGCTTCCTGCTCATTTGGACTGATGAGCTGTTTTGGTTAATTTTTCATTAAATCCTCATCATTTCATCTGAACTTGGGTCCTCGGCGTTCATTCTCACCACCTCTCACCCTCACTTCATGACACAAATGTCAAGTTCCTAAGCACTCGTAGTAGCTCAGAAAATAGTAAAAATTAAACAATGCTCCAGTTACATTTACTTTATATGAATTGTTAGATGTGCATAGGGAATTAGTGTTAAAGGCAATATTAAAATGACTTTGTCCAAGATTTCTATTTAATTGGGTTTCTTTATATCTAGTTTGATTCTTTTGAACCTTCACTGCTACTATTATGTTTATATCCTTTTTATCTAGGAAATTGTAACTTTATTTAATTGATTTTCTAATTTAGTCAAAGTTCAAAGCAGTAAAGTGAATAAAATTCCTGTTAATTTATTTTTAAAGATTTTTTTTCTTATTGGAAGCTGTAGACTGTCAGCAGGGAGGAGAGAAGAAGCAGTGAAATGTAAACGAAGAGGCTTTTCAAAAAAAAGAAGAAACTCCAAAGCTGAAGTGTTCACGGTACATTGGTAGCTTCTTTGACAGCTTGCTATATTCAGACCAACTACAGACCAATTCACTCAGGTGGAGGTGTTCTGGGAATTCAGTTCTACACACAGGATTTGACAAGTTCTTGACACAAATTAGATTGAATTCCAATTATTTTATTGACCCGCTGCTTGGAAAGACGAATACAGTGTTGTCACAGAGGTCCAAAGGAGGCTTAAGTGGTATTTTCAATGGTTCAGTGTGACAGAGTCGAATGTCAATGTGCTGTTTTAAGGCTTAAGCTATACGTCTGCTGGCAGTCTTCTCCCTCACTGCTTCAGAGATAAACCACAGAATAACAACGAACGGCAGTGTTTACCAACAGTGGCACCCTGCGTGTTTGACTCAGTAAAAGCATGACATCAATTCTTTAGTTTCTACGCATCACTTATTAAAAATGAGCAACCGTGTGGATTGAAAGCACTTGTTGTTTATATTATTTAATAAACGTCAATATTTAATTTACACCTCCCTCCTGGAGTAAAAATAGTTTAAAACCTTAAAGAAGCACGAAATTACATTTTTTAAAAATGATGTAAAATATACATCATGTGATATGTATGTACTTTAATGACTGGGATAACATTTAATAAGTAATAAAATTCAGTACATAAAACTCTTTTAAATTAATAAAACTCAAGACAGTAATTCCAGAAAACTGCAGATATATTAACCTCAATCTAAGCTTTGCAACTCAACTAAAATCCAAGTTGAAAACCCTTTTTTTGTCATGAGATCTGAAACATAAATGTTTGGAGGGTGACAAAGTCCACTGGGACTTTAACTGGAACCTTGTTCAAATAAACCTTTAACAAAAATTATTCCAGGTGAGTCCTGAGATGAAATATATCAACATGTGTAAAAGCAGCTGTTTATGTAATGATATAGGACTGTTTCTATTCCAAAGATCTCGTGAACCCTTACCATTCCCTCACATCAGTACATGCCAATATGAACATTTTCCATTTCCAGGATATTTTAAACGTGAATCTGGGCACTCAGCATAAGCAAAAGAAAATCCCTGAAGTTTCCTGTTATTTTATACTTCATAGAGAGATTCTGGCTTATTAAAAAAATAATTTATTTTAAGAAATTTTTACACAACTTTACCAGGGATGCCAATAATTGTGGGGTGTGCTTCAGACTGTGATAATCTCCTTTAGCTTCTCCAAGCACCTTATCGCCTTCCTACCACCTTGTCCTCTAATTCACTAGCAGCATTTTGAAAACATAACGTGGAATTAGTTTTCTATGTCTGCTATATATACATATTTTATCTCATAATTCCTTAATCTAACAAGCACCTGGAGGTAATATAATTATCATCTTAGTGGAGGACGGATGAGTACAATAGCATGTGTAAATTGACCAGTTTCCCAAGAAAATTCATGAGAGACAACATTATTGTTTCTGCCTGAGATTCTGACAGCTGCTCCAGGTTGAAGGACCTCTTGTGTGCTATAGGCTGGAGTTCTCAGAAGGATCCTTTATGTGCCTGGTTTAGCAGGATAAAGGAACGTAAACCCCTCTGCAGTCTGGAGCTTAGAGATAAAATCACTAGAGGCACCTGTGTGCAACTCCAAAAGTGTGCAAGAACACAATGTGTACAGCAAATTACATGCAGTATGAGTAAAATCCGTTAGACGTTAAACAGTACTCTACAAAGAGAGTAGCTGCTGCTAATAAACCGTCAAGTAATTTTTTTTGTGTGTCATAGTTGCATATTCATAAGATGGTGTGAAAACGAAGAATTCGCTTGGTTACAAAAACGTGAGCTCCCAAACACATTGCAGTGCATTGTTGCCTGGCAACTTAACTTATGCAGACTTCGAATGGATGGTGCACTTGCTGTCAAAGTAGCATCTTGGGACAGATAGACTCTGTAAAGTGAAAAGTTGAGGCTCACAAATTTTTGGTTTTATTGGGTCTTCAGAACTCAGCATGTAGCAGACACTGACACGACAGGCGCTGCATCTTACAGCAGCCAATCATATTAATAATGAACCACAATGCTCCGCAGGGGCTCAGACTTAAAATGTCTGCTTAAAAGGCATATTGGGTAACTAAATGTAAAAATTACTTGGAACTGGAATAAGCTGTATGCCCGATGCTGTCTGATTTTGTCTGAGTTGGTCTTCACTACTAAAGCAAGAAAGAAGTCAATGCCATCTTAAAAATTCAGTGCAGCAAATATTTATGAGCATTATTATTAATGTTTTATTTTTGTTAACTTTATGAGATAACAAGTAGGGGCACATCTTGAAAAGTTCTGTGAAAGATTTGAGCGTTAAGAAGTCTTTCCGAAGTCTTCATCAATATCTTGATCAACTTTTTACCTCCATCGATAAAAAACACAAACTCTTGCTCTTTGATGCTAGCAATGTAGAGCAGTGGCAATCAAGTAGCTCCAGTTACTAATATTTTTTCACAACAGGGTTCAAATCTTACATTTTCCACTCATTCTCATATTTTGTACCTGTCAATCAACTCCCCCTGCTCTCTAACAGCAACTCTCCTGTACATAAAATTATTTACGTCTTCAGCTATTTCTGGGATACGTTTGCTTTTCTCTTGCATGCCTGTTTCCTTGCCAATCTGAGGATTTTGTGGTTTCTAATCCCCCCACTCCTACCCCCTATCTCCTCAGTGGCTTGCTACAATTTTGTGGTCTGTAATGGAAAATGGGGATTTTGTTTATTCTTAATTCTGTGTCTCACACCAGCATGCACTTTGGCTCCTTGCCCTAGTTGCCATATAACTGTTCTTGGCAGGAGAATTTCTTTAAAACAAAAAACACAGTTCTCACTAAGATTGATCATAGTTGTGGTTGCAATTTACAGTTAGGAAAGATCAGATTGTATTTAACGTCTGTCTAGAAAAGACTTCCGGTAAGCGATTTGATTGACAACAGACTGCATGCATTGATTGGCCCATGATTTATTCCACTGCATGCGAGAAGATTGGTCCTTGCAAACTCCAAACATCATCTTACGTTGCATGCCGTCTGCTATCAGAGAGCTGCTCAGTGTAGAGGAGTGTAATCATGAGTTTAATCTTTAGCAGCTCCCTGAACATGTGTCAACTTTTGGAGCAGGATGACTGTGATTTTATTGCGTTTCACATTTTTTAGCTGCCTTCCATTACGTCTATCTGCAGAATGGGCAGTGAAGAGGCGAGTAACTGGAAGAAAGGGAAGTTTGTTAAAGGTGTCCATAATTTTATCGATTTCCAGATGTGTAGTTAGATTTAGGAACATGACACACGCAGTCTCTCCTGACTTCAGCTCTCATGATAAATTTTTACAAGCTCTCAGCGGAGCCTCATTAAGGTGTCACTGGGGGGAAAAGGTGAGGGGGAGTCTGTAATTGGAATTACAGTACACACAAAAGGACATGTCACAATACAGTGATAGTAGCGCTGCATCAAATTCCCCAGTGCGCTGAAAGTCTAAAATCTAGTTATTAAGTGAATATGTGTGTAATGGCATTTTTTTTTTCTGTGAAGCTGCTGCCTCAAATGTCACACAGAAACAGATATTAACTTGCTCAGACTGTTAGAAATGTCTATGACTGCTTTTGTGTGGGTAACAGTCCTGTTACTGAGCTGATTGATGGCATTGTCGGTCCCATATTGAGGTAGTATTGTGGGAGCGCTCGCTCGCCGAGAATGTATTTACTTTCTGACATCTTGGAAATTTATTTTCTAATTTAAAGATCAGAATGTTGTTATGACATAACTGAGCGCGAAGCCTCTGAAGGTTTTAGATACGAAGTGGATAATTTAAATCTGCGACGAAAAAAAGAGCAATGAATGAGTGGGAAAGCAAAAAGGAAAAGCAAATTGACCTATATTGGAACGTCACCAAATACAAGTGGACTGTTGACTTTGAGAATTGTTGGCTTTGTGGCAACACAGAGTGGCTCAACTGTTTGAAATACATCAATTTAGAGGAAAGCAACTTCAGCTAATATCTTATTTATGTGCAAATAGTTTGAGAGTGTGTATCACAAACCAATAATCTCAACCTACAGTGAGCGGAGCCCCATCTGCCTGTAGCACACAGAGAAAATACTCATTCTCTGGTGAGTGTCTTGTCTGATTTGCCACCTCTGCCAGCGAGAAGCTCCTTTTGTCGCTATTTTTCCTCTTTAATTCCCTCCTATTGTCACAGACACAGACGTGCTGCTACAAGTTACTTCAAAATGCCCAAGCATGAAACCGAAGGCGTTTACTTCCTCATCTTATCAGCTTTGACCCCAATCTGTCCTCTTGTCACTGTCCCTCTACACATGTTCATCACCTCTTTGTCAAATCTGTCTTATTCCCCTTCTTACTCTTCACCAATCCATCTGGCTTACCTGATTTCTATTCTGGTATTTGCTTGTATTCCAACTATACTTTCTCTTTTCCTTCCCACTTAGTCTCTCTTCTTTTTTTTTTTTTAATGAATTAATCGATCCACTTCGTCCCTCCACAGAAGCCGATGAATACACCTCAGAGCAGGAGTTAATGAATAATTTGTAAATTATGCCTGAGCCTAACACTGCTTTTGCAAGTTTTTTATGTGGAAAGACAACAGCAGTGTGTGTGTGTGTGTGTGTGTGTGTGTGTGCATCACATTAGAGGAGCAGAGTATGAAGAAGAGAAGGCAGGCACTGAAAAAGCCAAGAAAAACAGCTTAAAACCATTTTATGAGTTGAATATTATGCAAATGTTTCAAACTCCACTCATTGTTTAGACTGAAATATGTACTGCATTATACGCCTGCTGTCGTGAGAGCAACTGTGGGTTTGCATGTGTGTGTACAGTTTGTGGAGGTGTCGCTCAGACTGGCAGCAGTACAAAGAGTCTGCTGTGACTGGATAAGCTGTGTTTGCAGTGGTTCAGACAGAGGATACAAGACGACACAGAAGTAATCTGTTCTTTTACAGTCATCGAAGAATCCTGGCCTGCGCAGCAAGAAAGCAAAGTCCACTGCGGACACAATATATATCCACATGCTGTGCACAGCTGTTCACAAAAGACAAAAATATTAACTAGTTTTGCTTTAAACTGCAATGGAAGTACATGTACAGTAAAGTTTTTTGAGGATAACTGAAGATATTTCTTGTTTTCAGTGACTTTTCTGCAGGAGAAATCCATATTTCAGAGAGCTTGTAAAGGCTAGTTTCATCAATAAATGTCTCTGGAGTCAGGTTTTACACTTCTTTTTGAAGCGGGTTCATTCGTCTCTCTTGAGACTTTTTCTTATTAGTTGCCCTTTTGTTGAAATTCATCTCTTTGATCTTTTTTTCTTAAACTTTGATTGTCTGTGTCAAATACCTCACCCTAGGGAGTTTTCTGTTTTCTATTATAAAATGTATGAGTGTGTGTTATACATCTAAGCTAAGTGAAAGAATGTCCTCTCTATTCAAGAATTAATTAAAGAGTCTGATTTTGGCGTATTTGCTGAAATGTCTCAGTAAATATTTGGAAGATTATTGGAATAGTCGCTGCATTTGGAATGACAACCGTTCCCTGGTGTCGAACCCAGATCGCAGTGACTGTTCACTAATGGAGTGAGTACAAAATCTTGGACGAAGATGGACTAATCCCAGAGATTAGTCTGTTGAGCTTTTCATTTTCCATCAAGTTATTTCCAGCAGCCTTTAGGTGAAGTTCCAGGAATATCGCTGGATATCAGCTTCATACAAAAATATCAAAAGTAAAAAACGAAAAAGAAATTTCAGCTTTTCTCACCTTAAATTCCGATTGCCTGTGGAAACAATCACAATCCACTTAAATTGACAGCATTTTTCTTTTTCATCACTTACAGGAAATACCTAAGACTCAAAGTAATGGCTGGACTTTTATATATTTTTGTTTCAAAAAAAAAAAAGAAATTTGACTTCCTTTTATTCTGACATGCTCTTATTCTTCAAAGTTTATTGACACTACAGAACAATGCAGCCAGTAGTTTACACATGGACCTTTTTGCCAAAGGCAACAGTTCACATTCAATCCCATGTTGTCTTCTAAAAATATATATCTAAATATTTTAAGTAAAACACACATGAATGCAATCATGCAGCCACAAACGAAAGTTTTCTTAAAATGGATAGTTTAAGAACACCAATAAGCAGCAACATATTTTCTGGAAGTTGAAGTAAAAATGACAGAAAGTCTTCTGTCCTTTCTACCCTGGAAGCAGAAAGGACAATATCTCTTTACGTGTGTCTTTGACAAATAGAAAATAATTAAAAGCATTTCAAATACTTAATTAGCTCATTTTTATAGGCACAGAGGAAGCTTAAGCCATAGCAAGAACAGCTACAATAAATGGATATATGCAGTGGCCATATGTTACTGCTTTTGATGCAAGGTGCAGTTCTTTTACACACTACAATAATTTCTCAAGAAACGAAAGTCATTCCAGAGCCAACTTGATAAAGCACACCCTGATACGGCACATGCTTCCAAGAAAACATTATTTGTGGATTTTGAAAAGTCTTCTAAATCTCTGCAGTGTGCTGTTGTTGTCACAGTGCTGCCTTTTCGTCAAGATTTAAGCACAAAATGAATCAAGTCTAAAAAACAAACTGTTCCTTTCCTGCTCTTCTTCATCTCTTATGTTGTTCTAGACATTGCTACTATTTCTTTCTTCTTTTTTTTAAACTCTGGTAATGATCAATAACTATGAATAGATGTACTAACACTTGAAACTACAGAAGCCTGGAAGTAAAAAGGACAGTATGTCCTTGTACCAGTACATTCATTGTTCTTTTCTCCTTCCAACTCTCTTTCTCTCTTCACTGGTCTGTACATCTAATGATGTTTACCTTTGTGGTCTTATTGTTATTGCTAATGTGTTTTACTGAGAGACACAAAGAGGTGCTGTCCTTTTTTGTTTTACAGTCAAAGGCGTCTATTGAGGTTAGAAAGGATGGTTAGTATTTTGCCGTTCTATTGTCTGGAATTGCGTCCTCTCTGAGTTTCACATTTATCACTGTGAAAACAAAACAAAATAAAACAAAACAAAAAAAAAAAACAGGACATCAGTGAAGAGAGAAGAAACTGAAAATTTTTTACATTTATGAACACAAACTTTTTTTTTCATTATAAAAATGCTGTTAAAACAACTGTATGTGTTTTAAAATAAATTTGAAATGGACATATTTTTAATTTTGTTAAATAAACCCTGGGTGGATTCTACCTCTCACTTACAAAGCAACTCTGTACATCCTCACTGTGAAACAAAATGGCTGAGAATGTCTCATAAGCAGAACGCCACTTAATTATCCTCATCTTAACATCGCTTGTTTTGTTGTGACAGTTTGGTAATTTATGTTGTCATCTTTGCATTTAGTTTCCTGCAGCATTTGTGCCTCAACCAACTACTCAGTTATGGACTTCCCCTCCCACACCGTTCCTCAGCAGTCATGGCATCCATTTAGAAATCTGCATAGGATCACAGATTTCTAGATTAGATTGAAAATGAGGGACTCATTTTCAATCTAATTTTCCACAAGATTACTAGATAATTATGAAGGATTCAGCTCAAAAAACAAAAGGAGAATTTCTCAGCGTAATGAGATAAATTAGACGGATATCAGAAGTGAATGAGATATTTTGTATTGTGCTGATATGAAGTATCAAAAAGTGAGGTTTATGCTGCAAATTCCCTGTCATGTCTGTAGTCACACAGCAAGGTACTTGAAATGAGTGGATGCTAAAATTAAAGAGGTACTTTTGTTTTTTTTTAAGATACCACATTAATGTGTTTACTGATGTTAAAGCTTCTTAAATGGCCAAATTTGCATAAAAGGAATGCTGCACATAAGATTGTTAGTTGCTAATTACAAGTCTGCATTTGTTGTATGAATAAATTATCATTTTCAGTTGCCTCCCCGCTTGGCCAACCAATCAACTTGTCAACACAACAACCATAATCAGAGTTTGATGGGAAGTAGAGCAGCAGGCAAGGCATCAGGCCTTTTGTAAGGTTTTTATGGAAGCAGAGAGAGAGCGAGAAAGAGAAGCCACAGACAAGTGGACAGCTGTGATATCTGCCTCCACATGTCCTATCACTTCCACACATTGGAACTAACTTCATGTGTGAAGATGAGCGGCCTTGAAAGGAAGACCTGAAGAACTACAGCATATACGTGCTGAATACTGTCTCTGAGACACAATGATGTAAAAAGGTTGAAACCAGCTGTCCTTTCGTTTCTTTTGACAAGTCACTGAATATAGTCTTTAGGTCTTTCTTATGCTCTCTGCATAGCTGCAGTGCAATTTTTCTCAGTGCTGGCGGTATGAGGCTCTGCAGGAATGCTCCTCGGTCGAGGTGAAAAAGATGTGAAGTTCTCTCAACTTCAGTGATGAGATGTTCAGTAGTGTATACCTGTCGCATCAGGTGCACCTGACCTGCAGTGTCTTCCCTCACCTGCTGTTCTTATTGTCCTGCCTTCAAGTCTGCCTTCGTCTTTCACCCGACTCCTCTTGCTGCGCTCACCCCTCTACCCCTTACCTTTCGTCACCCTTTTTTTTGTAGCTTACATTTAAGAGAGACAGTTTGACGTCAGCCGGTTTACTCTCAAGGTCTGATTTATAGAGAGGTGCATAGCTGCTCCACTGCTTCTTGACAAAACACACTTTGCAAAAGTGAGGATTTTGTCCATAGGTATTTGACAATGGATTAAAAAATAATAGTGATGCTAAAAATAGAGTGCTAATCAAGTTGCCTCATTAATATTTTCTAACAACTATACACACCATGTGAATATTTGACCATCAAATTGTTATGGAAGGGGGAGGGCTCTTTGACCCCTGAGATAGACATGGTTTGGTGTAAAATGTGCCAATAAACCGCAGAAGAAACATAAAAGAATTTGTGAAAATGTTACCAGAAGCTGGTAAAAGGATGTTATTAACCACAAGGAAACAAGTGCTATGGCCAGGGGTTAAAAGGCCACTCTTGAAAGAAAAAGTGTTTCTTCCAGAGGCAACATAGAAAAGACAGGGTGCAGTTTACAAACACTTTCAGTTGCAGAGACCATAATTTTTGGAGATATGTCCTGTTGTGTGATGAAACTGAGGTTGAAGTTTTTGGTCATAATGATCATCATTATTGGAGGAAAAGAGGGTAAGCTTGCAAACTTGTGAACGCCATCCCAGCTGTGAAGTACGAGGGCGGCTGCATTATGTAATTAGATTGATTTTGATGCAGGGCGACTGATGCTTTTCAGAAAAAATAAATTATATTGGATCAAAACAAAATTATCTGAAAACATCACATGGTTATGATTCTGCCATTTAGAAAACAGAAGCAATTTTACTAATCCTAACTGACCTAAAACATGGGAAGTTTAGTTACAGAAACTTCTCTGTTAAATAGCATAAATAATTTGAAAATGTTAGCAGGCTTCTGGAAGACTGTGACACAAGGTGGGGGTGTTTTAAAATATGGAAAACTCACAGCGAGATTGCAGATATAGTTAGCTTACATTGCTAATCCCAAAGAGAGTTTTTAAATACTCTTTAAGAAAAGGCACCATCATGTCTTTTTGATTTTTTTTTAATCATAAATATATGTGTTATTGAGCTTCTGGGTGATGCTTCTTTCACTGTCTGAAACGTTGTCTCTGCTCTTGAATGTGTAGATTATGACCATAACAGAAAGCCTTGTAAAATTACACTATTATAAAGCCGTTTTGTCACCAGATGCAGTAGTTTCTTAGTTCAAGGTAGAGGCTTTTTTTGAGCTACCACTATTTTCTGAAATCAGTTAAGCTTCATTGTGAGACTTATTGACATCCTTAGAGCATCTCTAATAACTAAGAGCCTAAAACAAGAAAAGGGTATTTGGTTCCCACTTCCTGCCCACAACACTTCAAAAGTTTTGACTCTTGAACGTTACCTCTCTAAGATGGACAACAGAGTTGCTTTTTCTTATACCACTAAAATGCACACTATTGTTGCTCATAGTTATTGTGATGATACAATTTTACAGTCACTGATTTGAGAAAAACACCTGGTCCAATAATGGTTTTCCTGGTTTCCTAATCTCACAGACTGTCACAGACCTGTCATTTCAGAGGATTGTTGATGGCCAGTCACTCTTGGGGAGGCTGGGAGTTGTCCTGAATTCTCCCCATTTGAACACAATCTATCTAACAATAGGTTAGTGTGGTCAAAACTCTTCAGAGGCTCAAATAGGTTTCTAACATTTTCCAGCGGCTTCAGAATCAACTCCATTTTGGAGATTTTCTGAAATCTTTGAGCAATTGTTTACCTGTGATAACAGCTAAGACTTGATCTCTTTTTTTCAAGGGAAGGAGTCAGACACTTATATGTCAGATGGAAAACACCCTTGAATTTAATTAAATTATTCAAGACCAATCTTCACAGAAAAACCCTTCATTGGTGTGTTTTTTAATTATCTCTTTCCAGATATTTTTTTCCATCCTTCCAACCATCCATCCACCCTTTTCTTATACATTTCAGCTGCTATCAGGTCATTGATGCAACATAATGATATGACTGGAGTAAATGCATGGAAGAACTCTGTGACATGCAGCACTTACGGATGGTTTGAGGAGATCAGAGGCAAAAAGGGGCAATCTGTTGATGCAGCCCTTGGGCTGACAGGGTTGAGTTAACGACTCACGGTTGATTAATGTTTAACCTCCATCCATCCGTCTATTTTCTAACACCCTTGTCCCTAGTGGGGTCGGGATGGTTGCTGGTGGCTATCTCCAACTAACGTTCCAGGCGAGAGGCAGGGTCCCCTGGACAACACAGAGACAGACAGAACAAACAACCATGTACACGCACTCACAACTAGGGAGAATTTAGAGAGACCAATTAACCAAACAGTCATGTTTTTGGACTGTGGGAGGAAGTCGGACTACCCGGAGAGAACCCACGCATGCACAGGGAGAACATGCAAACTCCATGCAGAAAGACCCCAGGCCAGGAATCGAACCCAGGACCGTCTTGCTGCAAGGCAACAGTGCTACCAACTGCTACTGTGCAGCCCTAATGTGTTTAACCTTTAGCATTCAAAGTTTTAAGTAAAAAAAGACCTTTCTCTAAACTTCTTCAATGGCAGTCTATGAAGCTTTGCTTCTCCTTGGTGTGTAACATCTTGAGGCTATACTATTTGTCAGTCTACTGACGCACACACAGAGAGGCTTGCTGAAACAACGTGTTTGTTTTTTTGTTCCAGAGTGCTTTGAACTCAACAAACGTCATTCCCATTTTCGTCTGCGTGATTAAAAAAACTCTAAATCTGTCAACGCTTCTTCTAGCTGCTTATCGTCTTTGTTTGCTCTTGCCCTTGGCTCAAGTTTGCATTGGTATTTTCTGAAACTTAAGGATTTATTCAGTTTCTAACTTGAGGGAGGCACTTGATAGTGCATGACAAGGCCTTCTTTTTGATTTTGTAACTGCCCTGAGATCCGAGGAACTTGGGTTTATAAATTCAGTGCAAATGTTGACCATTTTAACTAATCACTAATTCAGAGAGAATGAGATGAGCTAATCGATGTCGAGGAAAATCTATCTCAGAGATCAAGATTCTCTGCACAGCCACCAGTAAACAATCAGGTTTGTCACAGCTGACGGGCATCAAACTCATTACAGAGCAGGACAGATCAATGTTCAACTTTAGAGCAAACCCAACATAGACTAACCCTTTTGATATCATACTTGTCTTTATTGGAGTCAGCAGTGAACACACTGTAAGGGCAAGCAGCAGGCAGACAGACATACAGACAGATACATAAATAGATAGATACATAGATACAAAAATAGATACATTTGATCAGAGTTAGGACCCAACCATCTCAGAGAAAGCATATTTTTTTCCTAATAAAGAACAGATTCAGTTTTTTCTTGTAAAACTCTCCATTTATCAAACACATTTCAGTGGCCATTTAATATGTCCCTTGCTCAAACTCAGTACATGGGCTTTCAGCTTCAGTCTGGTGTTTTACTGCGGCTTTAACTGTTCTAAACCAATGAGTGCAGAGTGCAGCTGGTTTGTTTTTTATTGCTGAGCTGAAGTCACAAGTGTAAACTTAAGTGCTGCAGCACCAAAAATCTTCTTGACTCTTATTTTTGAGCTGCTGCTGCAGGATAAAAACATGCTTTGCTTGGTTTAGTTTTTCTTGCTATGGTCAGATGAAAAAAATAAATGGTATTGGGTAATTTGACCCCTGACCTGTGCTGGAAGGTTATGGTCAATCATAATGGGATTCTGGTTGTGTTATATCCTCAGAGATTTGAACTCCCCAACATCCTGTTTCCTTATGTTCACTTTCTGCTCTTAGAAAAACATAATAAAAGGAAGGCCAGGATGGAGATAAATTGTGTCTTGCTCCTTGACTTTAAAAACGTCAGAGGCAGTCTTCTGTTTTGGTTGGGAATTACTATTTGGCCTCCTTTTTTATTTAAATTGAACTCACATTTCTTGCAAAGAAATGGCGTTTAGTCAAAAAGACAAAATTCTGTATATGAATGATTCACAAAAGGGTCAAGACGTCCTTCGTCGCACGAGAGAACTCAAACCCCTACTGGTAGAGTTTTGATGTTTCTCATTATATGACAAGTCTTCACTAGTGCATGGTGTGAGGCAGAGTTAGGCCATTTAATCAGAAATCCAGCCAGAAAATTCATCTGATCTTGAGCCAAAGAAAAGTCTGCTCTGAGGTGTGCTCCAATGCCCCGCCATGTGAGGCACACTGCGACTCGCATTCAAATGATCAACCATTAAACCTATTCGCACAGCCTGGGGGGAGGAAGACATGCTGACATTCACTGATAGTGATAAGCTAATAGCAGTGAACATTCTATACATGTAGCGCATGCTGTGTTCTTAATGTATAACATTTCTTGTTTGCTCTTTGACATCAGATCCACTGATGACAGTACGTACTGTACAGCCATATCAGCTTGTTTACATAATGTGATCATTTGGTTTTGCATGTGCCTTAATTTGAATGAGGCTTCATCATGAGAGAGTTAAATTTCTGGTGAATTTTTCAGTTCCACTGAATAACAAAGCAGCACGATAAAGCAGGTATTATTAGATGCAAAAACAGGAAATGAGCTGGACCCTGTGAGCATGTGCGTTTTTGTCAGGGGAGGTGCAGTGGAGGTGTGTGTGGGTGAACTTCCCAGAGTAAGTTTAGGGAAAAAAAAAACAAAACAAGAAGCAAACAGATCATTTATGAAATTTCAATAAATTATCATTATTATTTCTATTCCTGGCAATAGAAATTATAAATAATGCCCTTGAGGCCTGCGGTCAACGAGCTTTCCAAAATCAGGATTTTTTTGTCACTGCTGACCTCTTTCAGGATTTTATTTAATTACTGCTTTCTGTTTGCTTTCTAATGTCAACTTTGTGTTTACCAATCAACAATACATTCACAAAACATGTCAATGTATTGTTGACATGTTTGGACACCTCTGTCTGTGGGGCAGAGGTGTCCAAACTTTTTGCCACATGGGCTGGAACTGTCAAGTTGAAAGTAATTCATAGCCTCAGAAAACCCCAAAACAATCAGTTTTCCATTTTTTATTAAAATAAAAAAGAAAAGTTGAAATAAATAAACCTTCAAATTGTATGCAAGAGTAATAGCTTATTTTTGAGGAGGAGCTACTGAATAGACAGCTGGCTGACAAAGCAAAGATGCACATAATGTGGTAGTTTTAAAGATGAATGACTAAAACAGCCACATTATGTGCGTCATGGCTTTGTAGAGGGCCATGGGGTCGCTCTACAAAATGCTCTGTCATTCTTTTTGGGCTTGGAAGTCTTTCTCCTTCTGTCTGCTTCTACAATTTATGTTTTGGGAGATTTTAATTGACACTACACGTATACCTGAATAGAGAACAGAAAATTACAGATGTCTTGTTACGGTGGAGAACTCATCTGTTTGACCAAAGAAGCACAGAGTGTGGTGCTCTAAGCCTGGGCATCAGGACTGACACCAGAAGTGATTCAGAGTATAAAACAGATACATTAACCACTGCCTTGGTCCTGTTTATGCCCATCCTTTGGATAGCTAGTTGGATTATTTACAGCTACAATTATACACACAGTAAGTTAAAATGTAGCTAAGACATGGCTTTGGTTTTGACTGGTTCTATTGTAGCCACCCTGTGATCTCACGTATGATGTAACATTGGCTTTTCTTCATGTCCGTCTTGGGAGTAGCCAGAAATAAATTTAAACCTCAACCACTTAATTTTATACTGGTAAATTGGTAGTCATACTTCATAGTTGCTTGAAATTAAATCAGTATCTTTGCATATGAGGAGAGTTCTTTCAAGATGATAAACAGCTATCTTAAAATATTTACTGTGTTCTGAAATATGCATACTTTTTCATTTAAATCTTTTAAAAGAGGAGGAAAGGTATCTGTTTTAAAGAATAGATTTGTTTTCCTAGAATTAACGCTAAGTAGCTTTACTTTAGGCATAGATTTTGTTTTTAACTTAGCAGAGAACTATTTTTTGTGCTCTGTAAGACTTGGCTGATGTTACATCTATTTCAGCTATGTCAAGCTTTTGAAATATTTTGTCTCTATAAAATGGGAAGGAAGAGTTTCATTTGTCCCTAGAGGAAAACCAGGGCACGCTCTAAGAGTTGATTTTATTAGCATCATTTTTTCCAAAAGACCTAAGAATAGAGGAAGCAGATTTTGCAGATTGTTGTATTTTACTTTGCGTTTAGTTTCATGTTCTCACAAATTAAAATATTGAAGGTATTCTCAGTTATTTTAAAAGCTCAGACTTTTGCACAGTGACATTTGAACAGTTAGTCACTATTGACAATTTGAATCTTGTTTTAATACTTCAGCTGATAATAGAAGTGCTAGTGTAAAGATTTATTAAAGTCTTAGACTGAAAGGCTTTTCATTCTTTCTCTACATTTTCATCTTAGTGCTACAGAAATTCTCCCTTTAGGAAACAGAGCTGTTACATGAGAACATTGAGAGTCACAGGAAGGAATCTGGTGAGATGGAGACACACTTAACGACTTCCTCTCTGTGTATAGTTTCGTCCTGGGTGGTAATAGATAACATGTTGCTGACTGGGTTAAAAAGTATACTGTGCACTTCTACTTTGCAATTTTCTTACAATAGCAGAAAATAACAAATAGAGAAGGGACTTACTCCTGAAATTAGGTGGCATTTCATCAAAAGAAGGATCCAGTTTTGTGAAACTATTTTTGTATTACCCGTATTATCCGTTTTTCCATAGACGAAAAAGACGGCAGGGTTCCCCGAGTGTATTATAAGCCTGGCGGGCCACCAGGCTAAGCACTGTTTGTTTATTCATTCTATAATAAGATGAAACAACTGAAGTGCCTAAAAATTATGTTAATTTTATTTTTATAATGCTTGACTTTTCAACACCTTATAGTTGATGTTTAGGTATCGATACTAATGTGTTCCAATAACACTTAATTACCTAGGGATATTTTCAAATTTCCTGTAAACTTTAAACATTTTTTTAGCTCAAAGACACAGTGGGGGGCTGGATGACTTGTGTTGACCTATCACTAAAATTCAAAATAAAATAAATTAAGGTTTATGGTCCTTATGCGACAAAATGTGCAAAGGTTAATGGCAGATTCATACTTTTAGAAAGTGGTAAGTTAAGATGAAAAAATTGTAATTTAGTCATCTTAGGATATATCACTTAAGATATACACTAATTGCCTTAATTAATATACTTATTTTGAAGCGAATTACTCAAACACTTACATCCACTCCACTTCCTCAGTGAAACTTTGCTGCACAAACTTAATTTAGTGTCAAACTTGGCTAATCTACTGTGTAAGCTGAAACTATTACAGTAAATGTTTTTTTCTTTTTTTGCATCTCTGTGTCTTTTTCAGATGGTAAGGTGGAGGTGACAAAGGAAAGCTTGAAGCTCTGCACCATGGGGCCAGGAAAGGTGTTTGGGGAGCTGGCTATTCTCTACAACTGCACCAGGACAGCCACTGTCAAGAGTGAGTCTTCACAGACACCTTAAAACATCTCCACACAAGTCAGTGTTGAAATGTCCACATGTTGCCAAGGTGACACAAGGTGATGCATTGAACATACAAGTTCAATGAAATATGCAGTCTCATTGTAGAAGACTTTAGGTCTGTTGCAGTAGGAATGTGTGTCTAGTATTGTTCATGAGTTATCAAAAGCTGCCCATCAGCAGTGTGAGTTTTCGCAACACTTCAGCCAAGTGTGCTTCGAGACCCGGAGTGAGACGAATGTCAAGGTTTACTGCCTCTTGCTCTTTCACATGTCAGAGCCCCAGCTCAGAGAGAGGCACAGTGGGTGAGTAGGTGGTCCATCAGACTGGCGATTTGAATAGTCGGCCTGATAGATTAAAGATAAGAGACTGAGAAAGCACAGGACAGATGGTGGATTACACACATTTGAAAGCTCGCAAGATAGCATGTCAAAATGAAAAATGTGTGTTTAGGTGAGGCAAGAAATAGGAAGTAGCTCCAAGTTTGTGTTTGAGCGGAATAATAAAAAGACAAAAGGTGAGATGAGGTGAGACATGGTCTAATTGGTGAAAGGATATTTGTATGCATGGATTAAGATAGATGCAGGAAGGTCAGAGTTGGGATGAATTGAAACAAAGGAACAGTCTGGATGAACTGAGAGGAGATTTCAATATATATTTATATCAAGAGCTGGCTCATATTTCCAAATCTTATAAAAAAAATCAGATAGTGTCCTTGGATTTAATGGATACATAAAGGGCAAAGGTTCCTCCATCCTCACATGTTAAAGTGTGGACGAGGCGGGGTCAACCATTTCATGGTTGGAAACTTGTGTAGCCTGTGCTGACACTTCTCAAGTCCAACGAACCACCCAAACCGACCAAACTCCCAGCTCTAGTTACTATGGCAACAGGTGTCCATGGGGAGATGAGCCAACTCTTACGGGATAAAATATTCCCCTTCCCACTGGCGACAGAGCGTCTGGCTTTCTCTTTTGTGTTTTATTTTGCCCATCTACCAGCCCATCGGCCCATACTTCCTGCCGCGCTTTAATAAAAACCCATGCATGGAACAAATGATGTAATTGTCTACACGGCCAAAAGTGTGTTTGGTTTAACAGGGTCACTGGCGCTGTCTCTTAGGATGACTGTCTTTACTTTAATGCATGTCGCTACACATGAATGTACCAAGGAATTCAGCTGCCAGGGTGGTTGTTAAAGGTGATAGTCTCTAATGGAAATCATGCAGCCAGTAGTGCTTACAGAGACTCACATTCCAATCAAGCAGTTTAATTTGATCTGTGCATGCAACTCTGTAGGAGGATGTAACCCCAGTTAATTTTAATCACATATAGTAATCTCCTAAGTCCCCCTCCGTGAGTAATTATATCTTTAGAATTTGGATGAACTGCCTATTTGTGTTGAGGTAAGGCTTTTACTTAGGAGTTTAACTTGGAAGCTCACAATACGAGACGATAAGCAGTATTGGGTTTGCACTGGATGAGAACATCTCACGTAAGGCAAAGTTTGATAAGAAAAAATCTTAAACTTATACGAGTCACCAAAGTAACTTCAGCGGCTCACTGATGAAGGAATCGGCTGCTCTGAGCTGAGATTATTCTGAAATATTTAGTCTTATTAAATATTTTGTTTCTTCATAAGAGTACTTTTTGTTTTATTTCTGTATTTGTTATTAAAAAAAACTGCAGTTCCAACACAATGTAAAGGACAAACTTTTGCTAAAACGTTTGCCTATTTTTAGACCACTAAGAGAGAAATTGTATGTACATATTTGGCCTATGTGTTTATTCTACAGACAGACTGGACTTAAAAAGTTAGCGTGGCATTTTTATTCACTATTTTTTTGCTGCAATTTTTAAACTCCGAGCTTTATTAAAAATGTTGATTTAACCATTTCAAGGGTGATTTGGGAAGCTGCAAACTGCCATGGTTTGTTTACTGAATTACCACAAATTATTTTAATTGCATAGTAAAATTTTCCTGCATCGGCACATTCAAAAGAATATTTCCATCCCCAGCCTCTCATCCTTTTAGAGTATTTGCTAGCTTACATTCTCCCTAAAGAAACAAGCCCTTAAAATAACTTACACAGACATTATGAGCAGCTCTACACCTTCCAGGATGCTTAGTGCCCCCAGAGTGCTCCTCTAATCAATATGTTATGTTTAGTTCCTAGATACAGACACTTAAGTGTAAAGCTATGGCCTCATTTGGGGTTTTACTCAGCCAGTCTCGGCAAATGAAGTAAGATTTCACATGCAGCCTGAGACTCTCCTTAGACTCAGAAGAGTTCCTTTGTCATCAAGCTGTGTCGCATTATTTCCACATGATGGCAGTCGGGTAGATGCAGGCTGGAAACAAGAGTGGAAGAAAAAGGTTTGAGTGAGAGACAAATAGAGATGATAACAGGACAGCAGTGACAATAGAAGGAGGAAGCTCCATCAAAAGGCTGCAGACTAAGTAGTTTTTATATTGTCTTGAAATGGGAGAGGGGGACAGTAGGATAAAAATTAATTGTTTAAGCATTTAAATATCAAAGTGCTTTGAATGGATTGTATATCAAAACATTATTCAGCATAGTACCACAAAAAGCATGAACAAATAACAAAAAAGGTATGACAAATTAATTACGAATAAACTCTACCATAAGAAATAGATACACAGGTAGAGCCAGATGAAGAAATTTTTGTCACACAGGTATTGCAATTGAGCGGGCAGTGGAGTAAACTTTGAGATATGGATTAGGTAAAAATATGTAGCAAGTAGTGCTCCTTCAGTGTCAACTGAAGGACTGTTTTGGGAACCAAAAATATACCAACCTGACTTTATCTTCTTTTTAAGCCAGGTGTAGGAACCTTCTTTCAGCCAGCTGATCAGCCATGTGCAGCAGCATTAAAATGGGGGGCTACTCTGCATTACTTTCAGGACTTTAACAAGAAAGACAAAAAATCTGTTGTTTTTAAAATGACTTGATACATGAAACCTGAGCTTTTTAATTTGTTTTTGATGTTCAGATTAAGATGCCGATTTTATCAAAAATGAATAATTTCTAAATTTACAGCTCAGTGCCTGCATGTAAATGCAGGCACTGAGAAAGTAATGGTTCTGAGCCTTGAGCATTTCAGAAAACAGTTTCTCCTAAAATAAAATGTCCGTCATAATCTCCTCCACTTCAAGTCAGTTTAGTTTCATAGCGACTGCAGGCTGCATATAACTAGCCTTTTGTCAAGGTTATGAGGCTATTTTATCGCTGTAATGTTAAAGCAAAACCGATCTCATTTCAAGCTGCTACCTTTATGAGGTGTATCTTGTTTCCTTCTGACAGTAGAGACAGTATGAATGGATGGTAATCATATGAGTCGCTGACTGTCAGTTGCTGCATTTATATGCACATAGTCTAATAGAGTCTAATAAAGAGGATATCCTTAGGCAAAATGACTTCTTGAAGATCACGTTAGTAATACTTCAGCTTGTGTACACTGCTGTCAGAATAACAAAGAGGGACGACAGCGTTTTGTACTGTGACAGTGTCGATCACAACAATGGAGCTGTACTGAATCATATGCATCAGAATAAATTCACAGCTTAGCATGCACAATGTTGACATACAATGCCTACATGTGACCTGCATGTTGATACACATTTAACTCCACAACACGGGGCTCACACACACAAGCATACAAGGCAGACAAACACAACGATCATTCAGTAACACCACAGATAAAAGGCTGTTGGGAATCCAGACCTTGTTTTCAGAGCAGTCATCTCTAAGAAAGTAATGTCACTGCCAGTCACTCCAAATACAATCAGTGAGAGAGATTATATCTGTAAGCTCCATCTTTATAGCAGTGATGGAAAAGCAAGTCTTTGTCTTCATCTCTCGGAGGACTAACTGTTACGCACATGAAGATTTTAGCTCGTAAACATTGACAGTGTCATAAATCTGTGATAACTTCAAGGCTTCTTAGAGTATTTAAGGGAGGATCCAGGTGATGTTTGTGTATGAAAGAAGCCATTAGGGTACAGCCAGGTATTTCCATTTAGCCAACATACATTAGCAGACACTTGATTGTGTACATTTCCAAAGGAGAGATGGAGTAGTGTGTGCAGGTTTTAGACATGAAGCTCTTTCTATGTATGAATTATATAATAGAAGGTCAAACATTTGCTGACTTCGAGCCAATTTCTGCCCATACAAAAATCAGAGCTTAGGCTTTTCTGTCCTACTTTATTGCAGTACATCCTAGTGAATACTTTTTTTCTAGCGAGGTTGCTGGGAAGACTGTGTAACTGGATTATATTTGAACTAACATTCACAAAAATTTTCTCCAGATTTGAACTAGCACTTTTAGAATAACAGAAAACAATTATTAGAGAATCTGTATCTAAAAAAATGCCGTCACAAAATCCATTTTAATTTGGAAATTAAGTAGGATGTATTTAGATAAAAATCTGATGTTTGTAATTGCTCTCATCAATTGACATCAACAGTGGTGCTAGGGTACATTAAAAAGGGAGCAAAAACCACTGACTGCCAGATGCATACATGAATTTCATGCATATTTGTGCCAAGCAGTATATATTTGTGTTTCATATGCTCATCATCAACATTAATCTCAAACTGACATTTTCTTTCTCATAATGATCCCAGCTTTTTGACATTTATCCCTTGAATTTTCATTATGATGAAAGATTTTTATTTCCTTCTACTGTTGACCATCCAAGATATGACCAAATATATCCTTTAAGATTAATGGCTCCACTTCACAGATATGCATGTTGGCTCGTCGGAGTCTGCACCGTGACTCACTGACTCATGGAAATAGAGATAGAAGTTACCTGACTCAGTATTACTTCCAGAAGTTTAAGACCCAGAGCATCATTCTTGTTACGAAATCTTTAATCAGTTACAGTGTGCATTTCTTAGTTTATGAAAGTCAGTTTAAAGAGCTGTTTGCAAGCAACAAACGGCCAAAAAAATAATTACCTTCTTGGAAAATGTAGCATAATTCTGGAAAGTAAAAAAAATCCCTCTTCGTATTTCATTGGAAGAGGCATTTTACATGATAGACCAGCACAAATACAATTTCTGTAAAGCAGAAGAAAAAGAAAACATGTTTTTTTCTTGTCAGTAAACAAATGGATAAAAGAAAACTGTGACAGCCATTTATTGAGAAGGACAACATAACAAGGAACCAAAAGTCCAACATTAACTGCGATGCACCACACTAAAAGTGACCATTGTATCTGTATATGTGTCAATTTGTGTCAGCTATACTAGTGCAGTGATCAATGCTGAGACCATCAAAGGAAGAAAAAGGGAGAGTTTCCATTCAAGAGAACCGATTGCTGTTTGGTAACCGTTTTGTAAAGTAGAAGTAGAATGTACTCCAAGACCTCCAGAGACTGCAAGAACATCTTTTATAGAGCACAAGTTACCATTAAACTCTGTGATCCATCTTGACATTTTTACCAAGTACACAACTTTCTTTCAATAGGCCAAACAGTCGGCTTATATTTCACAACATCCAGAAAACAGATCAATACTTTTAGCAGCTGTGATAATGGAGTCAGTAACAGTTACACAGACCAATGCCTCTGTAAAATATAATTACCTGAGTTGTTATTTTTGAATTAGTTCTGTGCATTTTTAAGTTGTCTGTATTTAAAAGAAAAGTATACAATTGCTCGACTGACTAACAAACAGCAGATTATGTCACGTTATTACAGTCGGTCAATGAGGCAGCAACAACAACACTGTTCTGGAGGCGTCTTTGAGTGTGTTGCTGTAATGTTACCTTTCCTTCTGCCATGAGTGTGCCAACAGTTGTCTTTGAAATCAGCCTCGGAGAAGAAAATGTTCATGTTAATGTACCAGTGTGAGTGCAGCACAGTTTGTGCTGTGTTTCAAAAAACTCACCTTGTCCATTGAGAGAGTATTTTGTTTGTAAAAACTTAAGGATGCAACTTCTAGGAGAACCAGGCTCAAAGTTAAACACGACGGCTAGTGCTGACAGCGGCGAATAACAGCTTTTGCTGTTTAAATAATAAAACAAAAGGCTTGTCAGACTGTTCGTATGCCAGTTTTCTCTCCTTCCCTCGGATACAGTAGCAATAATATTCCTCAATTCTCTGTGGGAAACATCTATTGTTGCATCTCTGACAGGTATGCTTCATGAGCAGTAATTCATAGATGCCACAAAATGTTACATTTTTTATATTTTCCACAAATTGTTTAGTAGCAGTAAGCTGAAGCTTTCATTTGTCTGCCAAATTCCACCACTTCTGCATGAGCCACAGAATTCCAATTAGTATTTATGTGCAGATAGTAACTAACAACATTTTATGCCATGTTGTCATTGTAATTAAATTTTTGTGATTATTGAAACAAGCCATTAGCAAAATCCATTACCTATTTGTGTCTGGCTAAAAGAAAAAAAAAAAAAAAAAAAACACTTTCAACTCTTTTACTAAATTTCCTTTCAAATGGTGCTGCACAGAAAGAAACTATCTTGTATGCAGTTGCTTTTTTAGTTTATTTATTTTCATTGTTGGAGATTTCTACTGCCTATGCTGCAGGTTTTGCATTTTGCAATCAACTTTGTCTTGCTAGAGATAAAATGCAAGAATGAGATTTGATTTGAGGACACATATGAAACCTGACACTTTTTTTTCACTTAACCTTTATTTAACTAGGGAAAAATAACTTATTGAAATTGAAATTTCGTTCATAAGAGTGTCCTTGTCTAGACACCATGACGATAAGATAGTAATAATAATACTTGCTTCAGTTCTGAAAGAATTTGTCTTGCTTTTTAGTTAGTCTGGAGTTTTCTGTGCATATTAGTTCATAAACACAGAATCTAAAGCCAGTATATTAATAAAAATGATTGCCCTGTGGTTCTGCTAAACTGTTATAAACCTTTTTTTTTTATCTAATGTAATATTAAACCCTATGTTTTGGAGTTTCGCTTGCTGTATGCTGGATTTATTCATGACTAAGTTGTAAAAGCGGATAATGACCAGAGGGGCAGGTTTAGCAGAAATTAAAGAGGTTTAACCTTTCTTGAAGCATTTTTTTTCCAATTTTAGAGAGCTGACCTTAATTAGAGGTTGAGCCATATTTTAGTGAAATGAAGGGCTGATGAGAAAGACCTACAGACACATTAAAAGATAATGATGCAACTGCAAAATGAGTAAAATGGCAAATTGGCTGCACACTTTAGCCTTGTGCACTAACAAGCAATTAGAAAGGCAGAGAAGGAATCGAGATAACATTACTGTAGTTGTGACTGAACTGTGAGGAGAGCTACAGGAACTATAAAACAATTCCTTAAAGGATGTTTTAGAACAGTTCTAGCCTACGATTTTTGAAAAATAGTTAATATTTGAGAGTCAAATCTTTTTGCATATTATACATGCAGAGGTTTAGGATAATAATTGTCACGGGAGAAAGGATTTCAGCGGATAACCATAAAAACCACTACAACAGAGAGGAGAAGATAGAAAGAATAGCTTTGGCAGATAGAAATCCAGTGGGATGGAGTAGGAAAGAAATCCTCTCCGTTTCCATGGCTGCCATGGTAGCACTGTTGCCAGCATGCAAAAAAAAAAAAAAACACCCTTGTGGTAACATGGTGAGGTTAGAAGCATTTTCCTTCCCCAGCTGTTTGAAGTCAGTTTGGAGTTAACTTTTTGCTTTTTCTGTCATCTGTTTCCACTTCCTCCCGTGATTCAGTGTACATTTTTTTGTGTTTGTGAGTAGTTGGACTGAGGGGCCCCTGCTGCTGCTGCTGTTGTCCCAGTTCTAAGTTGGTGCGCAGGTGTGAGCCTTGAGCTAGATGCTCTTCTGAGGCTACAGACAACTTGAAAGGTTAAAACACGCAGAGAGGCTTCTTCAGATGGTGATGATTTAGAAAACAGGCCTGCAGGTGCAGCTGCTTTTCTTAGACATTTTTACACTTGTCTCATGAGACAATAAGGAAAGGCTAATGAGATAATATGCAGTGGAATCTTTCCATTAGACGATGTTGAGCAGCTGAAGCGACTCTATATCTTGTTGATTTAGTTTTCTTTGTCAGGCAATGATGATTTATTTATTTATAAACTTACGGTAGCTTTGGCGATCTGGCAATAGGTTAAAAAGGCATTCTAACTTACCAAATGCACAGAAAGACTCAAAATATCTGAGCAGTAGTTTAAAGTGGAAAAGCAACTAGATCTGTGATAAGCATTGCTTTACACAGATCTGTTCACACTGAGGAGGATGGTAGTGAGACAAACTATCACAGTTCTGATAATCATTGTTGAAGAAATTGAACAAATCTATATTTTAAAAGCACTGCCAGCCTTTTTTTTTTTTTTTTAAGAAAATGCCATCCGACATACAAGAACAAATAAATGGTGTCTATGACAACATCTTCTTGAAGCTTGTACATTTTTCTGTTTGATAAAACAACTTTCTCAGTATATTATCAACTTTCTCTGTATCTTATAAGCCTTATAATATGCTGGGGGAAACCCTGCTGTTTTTGTTATTTTGTACTGTGAAAAAATGGGACAGACTGGGCAGAGAGCTTTTAAGTCCTTTGTTTAGGGTGCCAGTTTGCTAAGTGTCCAAGCTGTTTCTGTCAGACAATGTCTCTTCTGACTTCATCCTCCTGAATAGGATAGCTCACCATAAAAATGGGTATTTTATGAACTGAAATTTGACCTGCAGACTTTGCCCCCTCTACTTTTGGCTTTGAGATTGAGAATGCTGTAACGTCAGAGTGGAGCTTGGTTTAGAGATCAGCGTTTTGGTGGAGTAACTGAATAGATATACCACTCAACAATATGTTTTCAAACTGGTGCAGTTAGTACTGCTGTGTTGATCAAAAGGCAAAATATGGTTTCCATTCAAGAGCACTGATTGCTGTTTTTTGTAACAGTTTGATAAAAAAATGAGAGCAGCACGCCATGCTGTGAGGCCTGCAGTGAGTGCGATAACACTGTGAGAAAGGGACAGCACAGTACTGTTTTTTTTTCATAGCACACCAGTTGGTTTTAGATGTTACATGTCACTCTGTCAAAGTTGTTTCATTGTGATCTTTTTCATAATAAATTTCAGTATTGTCTTCTAAATATGAATGAATTGAAAACTAGAAAATAAAAAAAAATGTGATCATGCTGAAGAGGAACCCTTCATTATGACAGGAACAATATATAAATTCTATTTTTATTTCAATATATAATTTTATTATACTTTATAAAATAAATGTGAATGTTAAGAATCAAACCAAAAAAAGCAAATATACAAAGTTTGATTGCTCAGTAATATTAAGAAATTCATTGGTGGTTTCTCAGAAATTATATAAGTGAATGTAAACTCAGAGCATAAACTCCATTACAACTTCAAAGACATAGAATCATCAAATTAGAAAAAATTATTATATATATTATTTTCTCAAGTACGAGCTGCAGTTATTCAAAAATATTTAGTTGTTTGTTTGTTGCACTTAATGTTACATGATTCTTTCTAATTGTTAAATCTAAAACATTGTGTTTATTTCTTTACTAGCATAAGTATTTGTTAGAAAGTTAATGGCTTTTTTCAGTATTACCAAAGCTATGTACAATCCGTTATTGTCAGCTTAATAAGTGCAGATCCTTTAAGAAATTTATACAGTAACCACTGGTTGCTGGTTTGCAACATTTCAGTCAATAGTATTACAGAGAGTCGGATCTTTTAGGCTTCATTAAATAGCTGTCTGAGAATGTTGAGGGATCTGAAGGGTAAAATAATGCACAGTAACTGAAAAACCTTTTTTATTAGTGCAACTGAAGGAGCAGACAGCAAATCATTGGAGAGTTAGTGGAAAAAGAAAGCAATCATATAAATAGCGCACCTTTTAAAATGTTACTATTCTTTAAAAAACATGCATAAAATGAAGCAAATGATTTAATTTCTCTGAAATGTTACATTAAATAAAGCCTCTCGCTTTGATTACACCAGTTGGTCCTCTCAGTTCCTGTTAGTGAGGAATGCGTGAGAGTTTTGCAGAATGAAGCAGTGATGCAACCCATTGGTAAATATAAACTTGTCTAAGCTCACTGAACTCATTCACTTGAGTTCTACTCTTTGAAACAGTAGTTATAAATGGTTAGCATGTTATTGCATCCTATTTCAAATTTACATTCTGCACAGTATATTTATAAATACTGTATCCCCTAGCTAACCCGGGGATAGTACATACCATTCAGTGGTTGTGGCAGCTAAGAGAAAAATAAAATCCTGAAAATATGACAAGTCTCCTTGAGTTGAGCGTTAGTTGGCAAGATGAATGTAACAAACACGACATTATCATATAAATAAATTCTCAGTCAAATGTAATATTTGAAACATGAGAATAATTTATCCCCTCGAACAACCCCAAATAGAAATAAAGACATTTATAATCTCTGGGCCACCTGCTGACTTGGCTAATGTTTATATGATTATTCTTCTGAATGGTTTCTTTGTGGATATTACAGAAACTAAGCAGAACACTGGAGTCCCACAGCGTGGAGACAGTTCTTGTCAAAATAATTGAAGTTTCATCAAAACAAGAAATAATCAAAAGTGTATTCAGACATACAACGGCACAAGCCAAGCAGTAGTTGGGAAATTCTCTCTGGATTCTCGAGTTATTTTTAGGTGAAGAGATTTGAATGTTTTTTTTTTCCTCTCTCAGCAGGAAGCAAAGCATCTGTGTTTACTGACAGAAGGCCTCATGACATGCAGCAACAAGTTATGGCTGCTTATTTTTGGAGAAGATGAAAAGTGCAATTCTCTTGTGCTCACTGAATCCTGACAAAAAAAAAAAAAAATAATAGTTTCACTCTGCTGCATGCTGTTATATGAAATCACTACAACAGACCTGGCAGTGTTTACTAAGTTGCTCTTTTTGCCTTTTTTCTAGCATGCAAAATTGGTAATTCAACACTCTTTAGTACTGGGCTTGAATTGATCCACAGAAAAATGTGAAAGTTTCACCTGGTACAACCTGGAGGTTGGACCTAAAAATAACCAGCCTGTTGATGAATAGCAAACGCGCTTCATTTCCTCCATTTGATTTTCTGCAGCCAGGCAAGACTGAAATTTATAGAGTTATTCAAACAGATTTCCTCTGTGGAAAATGGTTTCTTGTTGAATATCCATTATGCTGAAGACAATAAATAATTAGAATTTATCTCACAAACCAATAAAAGGGCAAGTTATATAGAACAAAGTACATTTTTGATTAATATTAAGGTACACTAGAAAGGGGAAGGAAAATAGTTTTTCCTTTTTTATCACAAAAGTTTTTCTTATCACTTATAGCTCTGGATGTAGGTTACTTTAGATTAAATAAATGTTCTCAACATGTTACAAAGCCACATTTTTGTAAAAAAGATAACTAACAATTAAACTCTTACATTATTTATTTTATCAATTGTATGTTCTATATTAGATGTTTAATTCCTTCTACTCATATATTGTCATTCTGCTGATACACAAATTCATACAAATATGTCATACCACTAAAATGAACATCAATGCTTTTGCAGTTTATCCCCTTCCTTGCAGTTTGCATTTTGGGTGTACATGAACAGTGTGTATCCAATAATTAGATTTATCATTTCAATCTAAATCTAATTGCTGTCGTGACTCTCCACATCATTAAACTTTAAAAATCATATCACTCTTGCTTCGTACAAAAAGTCAATTGAACAAGTTCCATTAGCTTTCTAGGAGATTGGATCAATGCTAACGAATTCTGACTTTTTCATCTGACTTGTCTTCATGCACCAGCATAAGGTTAACATTTATATTTAATGCTTACATTTCTGATGAACTTTAGGATGGATTTGTGTGACATTTGGGCCTGATTCACTTGTCCCCAGGTGCAATAATCTGCCCGTACACTTGACCTTTCAGGACCATTGCTCTGAAGATCCAGTTTATCTTTAATTTTGCTCAGTATTTCCCTTTATAGACAAGTACCTTTGTAATAGCGATTAGCCAACCGTCCTTTGTTACCATTGTTATCACAACCATATTGCTTGTATTATTATTGTAAAGCACTCTCGTTTGCTTCTGTGCTGTTTGTCATTAGTTCTCTATATTGTAGATTCTGTCATTTTCTGTACAGCTAGTGCATACACAAGGCACTTCTTTCTGTTTTCAGGGTGAAATAACTAATTTGAATTTTGATATCAAAAATTCTATTTAGATTTGCTGTGGATTATACATCTAATCTCTAATACATTTTTAGTTAGGTATCTCTTAGCAAGCTAAACCTCGGGACTATGAGTTTTTTGCAGACTGTTAAAGTCGCAATATGTGACAATTCTTCTTGGCAGAAAGGGTTAATTGAATTGGTTGGCTTCCTGCCATGGATCTGCTTTATTATCCATTGCTCCTACATTCCAGGGATAAGACAGGCCCATTCAAGAAGATCAATGCCAGCCTGTCCTTCCGAAAATTTGAGGTGATGTGGGATCATTGTCCTGTTGGAGCGCCATCGTCCAGCGTTTCCAATAACTAGATCAGTGTCGTCGAAGGTGCCACCTTTGGCCCGTTTGCAGCCCTTCAAAGGTTTTTGTGCAGCTCTGACCTTAAGTCATTGTACAAATGAACCCCTCAGGCACAAATTAGTTTATGCACATTTTAAAAGAAATAAACAAGGCAAACGGTTTACTGTAATGATTTAAAAAGGTGCTGAGAAATACAAATGTTCTTAACATGGAAGATAATATCAGATTATAAGTAGTGGACAAAGAATTCATTGGTATATTTTTTGCTTTCATTTTAATGTGACATTAGACAAGACCCCCAAAACATCCCATCACTTTCAAAAGCAGACCTTGGTGCATCCATTCAATAAACAGTAAGAGTTTTCAAAGGGTAACTTCAAAATTCTTTATAGGAAAAAAAAAAAAAATTTAGGCACCATTGAATCAGAGGCTAAGCTGAGGTTCTTCACTATTCCACTCTCTGGAGTGCATCTGTGCAACTGACAGTGAAATAACCTCAGCATACTGCTACCATCACCAAGCTTAACAATTGCTTCAGTATCCACAAAGTGTTGTGTTGAGGTTTAGTTGGCAAAGGGAGTTTGAACAAAATATTGGTGCAGTTGTATTAATTACATTTGAATCTTCACACATATTTTTGAAACTGTGGAATAAAAACCACAAGTTTGTGCTCCTAATTCCTGTTCAAGATTTTTTTTAAGATGGTTGTTGAATCATTGCTCCAGTGTTTGAAAAAAATATCCATTTGCATCATCAACAGCATAAATGTATATGTTACTGGCATCCATGAGAGGTGTCCACGTAGAACTGTAAATTGTGAACTTTCAGTGACAGTTTTAAAGAAATGACTAGCAGAGACCAACGAGTGAAGGTAGTTTTTCAAATTACCTCAAGAATTTCTTTCTAAGCACAAAGAATTCCTCTTTAAAAGCACATAATAATTTTAATGCTTCTCTTTCATAAAATTAGAAATACAATGCTGAAGATGTGGAAGAATGAAACCTTGAAATAAATTAGATTGTTTGCTTCTCTCATCAAATAACATGCCATTTTAACAACTATTTTACTGTGGCCTTTCATGGTAATACAATGTTAATTGAAACGCATGACTTTCCATGCGTTCCACTTCTTAGTTTGTTTGTATTATGAAGTTGGAATAGTGAATGATGTTTTAATCTTTGGACCACCTGAGACTTAGAGAATTAATGCATTTTTAAAACAGTCCTGCTTTTAAGGAAGGTAGGTTTAGGAAGTAACAAAAAATTTCTGTTTAACTTAATGCATGAAATAAAAACTTTTTGAGAAATATAAGATATTATTGGACATTTTAATGTCACAATAATTAAATGTGTTGCTCTTTTTTACATAAAAAAAAAAGACTTTTCCCATTTTTATATACTCTCCTTAATGCAAAAAATTACTGATGAATTTGATGAGCTCAAAAAGATCCTGCCTAAACATAAAGTAATTATTTGTTAATCAGACTCCTGGAGAGATGTCCTGAAATACGAAAAACTTCACAAAACAAATGCATTTGTTGGTTTCCTTCTGTTTCAACTAAGACCTTATGATTAAAATTTTAGCCATGACTAGGCCGATCATTGATACAATTTTTTTTTTTTTTTTTTTACCCCCAAGAGTTTCTTCTGCTCTTAGTAAATGACCTGTCCTGCTTTCTCACGCTCTAAAGAGCTCATGTAGATATAATCAAACTTGGCTGATGTTATTAATGACTTTAGGGGAAAGAAGATTACTTTCTTCCACCCACCCCTAGCCCTGACAGCCGTATTCCTGTGAGACTTTCCTAAACAAAACACAGAGTTCACATCACTCTGTGGCTTTGTGTCTTTGTGGCTTTGTGTACGATTGTTTGTCAAAGTCAGGAAGGGAAGCAAAAAGACTGATGTTGACAAGTTCTTTAAAAAGAGAAAATGATGAAAGAGCAATTAATTTAAAGCAAGAGTAGGACATTCACTGATCTCTTTCGCAACGTCGAAAGCAATCATTTAACAGAATCAGAATTTAAAACCATTTAAGCGTCAAGACAATGTTCCTGACAGAAAACTCTTATGGCTGTTGCTCTCTCTCTAATTAGTTTGGAGACAAAAACTGTGTCTCTCGGAGCCCAGCAGCTCCAAGTTAATCATCCACAAGTGCAACGTGGATCATGACCAAGCATCAGTATGCAAACTACTCATGTTTATTACTGCATTTGGGATTTTGCTGTACATTTTCTTTTCCAGGCAACTGGATAATCTCCACAGTAATATTGTAAAACCACCTGCTGCAGAAGGCAGACAGAAAAACACATCATTTCACAGCCAGTGGTGTGATGAGGAAGTGAGACAGAAACTTTGTTTTAGAATGCATGTTTTGTATCCTCTTACACAGTAAGATGTGAAAATCCTTTTTCAGCTCTTTTAATATTTTAACTGAAATAAACTAATTTATGTGAAAAATACCAGCTTTACACATATACAATAATATTTTAGCACATTCATTTAGACTTTCATGTATATGATAGCCGTGACAAAATTCTGAAAAATGTCAGACTAATCCGGGAATATTTTTTTGTTTCTTCCATAACAATCTCTGGATGTAAAATGTCAGGAGTACAATAAATCAATAAAATGGTTTCTCCTATGTTTATGTGATTTTAGCCATAATTGTATTACAAGAACTAACACACGTGGCACATTTGCATAATCTCTTTAGCTTAAACAAAATTACAGTGAGTTATGATTGAACTGAATACAGGAGTAACTGCTTCCTCTGCATGTATCGTTTTCCTGCTTGCTTCCTTTCATTTGCAATGTCTCCTGTATTTATAATTTAACCCAACATGAGTAGGAAGCTGAAAATTTTAGCAGTATGAACAAACTACACTGTTGATCCATTGAAGAAGGCAACTTGAGTAAGAAAACATTGGTTTTCAATTTTCATCCATTCTAAGGTAAAAATATGTGTAAATTAGAGGAAGTTTCCAAAACAGAAGGGAAATAGATGTTGAATGCTTGTCAACAAGATGGAGTTAAGAAATGAGTTTAGCATGTTTTAGTGGAAATTTGAAAGGACTCCAGATGACAAGAAATGGGAGAGATGAACTAACTTAACTGAGAATTCTGTCTGCATATAAATATCTGATTTATCCAGAAAACAAACGAGAACAAGGAACAAACACGATGCAGAATGCCAACAACAATTTTCTGGCATACAAAGATGGAGATTAAGAGAACAGATACCGCTGAAAAATAGAACATATGCAATAATGTGCATACCCAGCACAGACGAAAACGTTATGTCTGATAAAGAATTCCAAAATATTATGAAATGATTTCCATTGTTTAACATATATTCAACCTCCTGTGAATATTCAAGGGCACTTTAGGCTAACGAACATGAGGAAATCACATTCGATACTCATGCATTGTCCTGTACACTCTGTATATCACATACATGGGGGAAGTCCTAGGATATTTATAAATACTATTGATGCACATCTTCATATTTGTCCTACTTAGACTGTGCTAGCACAGATCCACAGAAGCAAACTGTGAAGTAAGTGGTCAGTAACCCTTGAGCACTCATATTTATCTGTACCTTCAGCACAAGCTAACTAGCTCCCCGAGTCTCATTGCAATTTAGCCAAGACCTCAAATAATACGTTTACCTACTGCTGTGCGCTGCTAGCTCCCTGCATATCTTATTTCCCAGCGCTCTACACTCCCACTTTCTTCCCAAATACTTCACTGCAAACACTACACAATTGCCAATAATGTCTGACCTCCCACTCACGTTGCTTCTGGGTCAAATCATTTCTCTCCTCGGACCTATTTCTATACACAAGATTTGTTGGGTCTGTGCTCCGAGTTGGGACAATTTGTCCCCATTTTGCGCATCGCAACAGTCCAAATAACCTTTTTGATTAGATAAGGTGTAACCGGATCCAGTTATGGCTGAAACTAATAACACACTTGGAAGGCTTGAAAAAGTGGAAGGAGAAATGTAGTATTGTGGAAAATATATTTAGACTCTATGTTTAGGATTCAAAGCAATGTGTGCGATTTCACAGATAAAACATGTATTCGTGGGCTTTCTGGGTATGCTTGTATCTCTACATAATTCTGAGATTTGTGTCTGTCATTCATGTTATTCACGCTCTTTGTGTCTTAGAACCTCTTCTCCAGGAAACAGTATCTATCTGACAGCAGTGTCATTTTCTGTAATGAGGGCATTTCTCATGTGGTTTGACCTAATTATAAAGTGCTGCCAGATTATAGCAATATTCAAGTCATGAATGAGGCAGAGAATGTGTCTTTAAACACAATACAGGTGCATCTCAAATAATTGGAATATCATAAAAATGTCACGTTTTTCATTTATTCAGCTGAAAAAGTAAGACTCAACTACAATATTTCTTCATTGCACACAGTATATTTCTAGTGTTCTTCTGTAGCTTTTGAGACTTAAACACACTTTACATTAACCTCTTAGTTCTTCATTAAAATGTTTTACTATTGGTCACTAACTGATTTCCTAATTGCAAAGTTTATTTAAAAGATAACTTTGATCCACCAAACAACAGTTCAATTCTTTTTCATGTTTAAGTAACTCACACGCCCCTGACATTGTCTCTGTTTCAGGAATAAACTCCTGAAACAGGATTCCTAGGTACAACCTCCTCTATGTTGTAGTTATCCCTGTTGGTTCTGCAACCGTCCATCAATATGCATGGATGCAGCTCTCTGTGAGCAGCCATCTTGTTACCAATTACATTTTCTGGCTTATCTTTTTTTGTAATAAGTGTCAGTTCTTGCCTGTTGTACGACAGCATTCATTTCTCACAACTCTACAGTCTATAACATGGCCATAACATAATTATGGGAAAAACTTTTTTTTTTAATTATCATTATTTTTATTTAACTCAGTCGTATGTAACATTTTTATTTGCTAACAAACATAATTGTCATTAGCTGTAAGCTACAGTCATCAAAACAACCAAAAATAAATTCTAGTAACATTTTATATACCGTGTGATATGACTTTCACTCTTTGATCTGCATTATTCAAGTAAAATAATTTTCTCCTTACATTAAAGTTACTGACATATACCTAAGTTGGACTGTAAATTGTATTTGATTTTCCCAGTTCAACTCCTCAGTCATCGGACAAATGAAAGCATTGGTCTACAAATAAAAAAATCAAACTTTTTAAAGAAATTATGTATGAATAGGAAAACCTCCATGTAAAATAATGTTATTTATGAGTTTGGTATGGCTCTATCGTATTTAATGCCAAATGCATTCTTTTCTTTTTTTTTCTTCTTTTTAGAAGTATTACTTGTAAAACAAAGCCCCATCCCCCATCTTGTGCATGATGACTTCAATACCGGAGCCAGCAAGAGAAAAATAATCCCTCTATAATCAATAAACTCCAGAGGTTATCAGGAAAAAAAGCAATTTTTATCTTTACATTTCTGAGAAATTTCACGCCTGGAGGATGAGATAAGGTACAGCAACACTCAGACAAAATAACAAGTAGTCTGCTATCTGAACTACTTTTTATTTTTTATTTTTTGCAATATCACCTGATGTCCTTGTGCCCAGTTGTCACCCCTGGGGTTTTCTATATTCTGTGGTGGATCATGTCATAGATTTATTTCGCTTTATTGATAAACTACTATTGAGTCGGTGCACAATGGAGGTGTTGAAGCTGAAATAACATTTTCCCACAAAAGATGCTGATAATGTGGATAATTTATATGAAACAGATAGCAATAAGATGAAGCACTGAACTAATTTTACAATTAAATCAGCCAGATAAATATAATTTTTTTACATTTTGTCATTCAGGTTCTGCCTCAACAAGCCAATGTCTTATTTAAAATGGAATCGAATTCAAGAAACAAAAAGACTTTCAGCTGTGGGTTAGAGGTCTACTGCTTTGATGAAACCCCATGTGGCCTGGATTTCAACAGAGGCTGCACGTTATACCAGTGATCTGCTCAGGTGAAACATATTCTGATAAAAAATGATGACGGAGGAGTCAAAAAAGAATAAAAACAGCTGTTGAGGCTTAACCCGATAAAAAGAATCTCAAAAACTGAATTTTTAAAAATCCGTGTCTGTGTGAATTAACAACAGATGGAAAGATGGCAAATGGACGAGATTCTAACAGGTTTTTTACTCTTTAGAAGTTTGGTTCTATTTAATATTTCATGTGTAGGTACATGTAAGGCAGTAAACACTTATAGAAAAAGCTAATATATGGCCCCATTTTAAAATGGAATAGAATAGAATAGAATAGAGATAAGCATTATTGTCACTCAGTTGGAATATTTTGGTCTATCTCACGTAACATATTTTGGCATACCATATAGAAAAGTTGGTTGCTCACATTTGCCAGGACACTTTTCTGGCTTCAGTGGTCTTTATTTAACAGTGGTCAGACAGGAAAGTGGGTTGTGAGAGAGGAGGAAAAGGTCAACAGGTCAGCATTCGGGCCTCTGGCTTTACCCCTTCGCCATCAGCATGCCCAGGGCAGATTTTCATTTAAGTTGTGTGATTCACTTTATTAAATCAAGACTGTATCCAATGTTTGCAGATCACATTGCAGTTATAGTAACTTGTATTTTTACTGTATTGGTCGTTTTGGATCATTAGATTTAAATACTAAATCTAATGATCCAGTATTGAGGTCAATCAGAGACTGAAAGGTGTATCAGCACACTGATATACCTTTTAAGCATTTCAGTGTCAGAACTGACTTATCCAACCATGCAGAAAAGACTCAAAACAACAAGACATGCTGAAAAGAAATGTCATTTTCTTACCACTTGCAAATTAAATTAATCTGTGTGTTCGAAAACACACACAAGGATACAACTGTGGTAATCATTAATATATAAACTAAAGAGAAGGGAAGAAGTGGGGCAAGAACTGAGCCTTTGGATACATCTATTGTGAGTTTTAGAAATGAAGATTTCTAGCTGATTTCTACATACTTAAATACTTTCACGCTTTACAAGATGTGATTTGAATCTCTCGAAAACAAAAAAAATCACGTTTGGTCATTTCTGAATTAAAGTAAAGTGGTTCATAGCAATTTCCTAAATACAGCTCTAACTACTTTGGCCTGTTCATGAGATGATTTGTTCTGCTTGGTAACAAAGTGAAAAGCTCAAGATCTCTTTAGTTGTTAAAAAACTGGTGCTGATAACAGCACATACTGCTGGCACTGAAAAAAGTAACAGTTTGAATACTGTAAAAAAAACCACCCAGCATTAATGTGTCAGTAGGAAAATACTGTTGCTTTCTTGTAAAAGAAAATAAGAAAACAACAGGTGTTTAATACACCAGCTTCTCTCACTAATTAGTCTGAAAATGCTGCAAAAATGTTTAAAAATTTACATAAGAAAACAACTTGCACCACTTTAGCCAAAATTTGCTTTGTATGTTGTACAGGGCTGCCGCTGCCTTGGGCCAGCACAGACAGCAGTCAGTTTACGATAATTAATTTTGAAACGTTACAGAAGAATATCAGAGTGACTTTCAGTCATGTCATACATTTTGATAATTGCTCCTAGAACACAGAGTAATTGTCCAACTCAGGGGCTTAAACTAATAAAAATAGGATATTCCACAGTCAAATCATGACCCTGAACCAATGTTGTAGCATTACTTGAGGCAAGCCAGCCATGCAGTAACACGTGTTAACTCCCAACTGCAGGGTAGAAAAAAAAATAAATAATTGTACAGAATTTTCTTTCTGTGCTCCAGACCAGAATTAAGGCAAAATAAAACCCACGGATGGTAGTTCTTTTTACACACTGCAACAGAACATAAAGCTTAACACCTCCAAGGAGCAGTTCTGGTTGTCTTGGGTTAAACTACTAACTCTAATTTCTCTTCTGTTTTAAGTGCACAGCATATCCACTACCTTAATTTTGGGAATGCACGAAACATAAGGCTCTTCCACAATATGCATTATGCATAAACTGTATGTACCTTTGTGTTATTCTGGTTCCCAGAGGACAGAAATTGTCTTTCATGGCCTTACCTGTTTGTGGTTTTCTTTCCAGCCTTAACAAATGTGAAGCTGTGGGCCATCGACCGACAATGCTTTCAGACGATCATGATGAGGACGGGGCTCATTAAACACACGGAGTATATGGAGTTTCTGAAAAGGTGAGCAACCGCAGCGTATTGTTTCATGGTGACAGGAAACGGTCTCAATAGGTCTTTGATCTGAAATTCAATGAATGAATTAACAAAATGAATTCAGGGTAGTGAGTGTGTGAACTGTTTCTCAAATAATTTGTAATTCTTGATTTTCTTTGCAATAACTATGATAACTAACTTCAGAGACAGCATCGTTTCACCATCTGAAAGGCATATCTTGTGTCTTTTTTCTAGAACGCCAGCGTTCCTATCTGTTAAGAAGCGACAAAGCACTAACCACTTTTCTAAAGAGGAGCTTATTATCATTTAAAAAGGCTCTCAGAGCATGAAGTATAAGATAAAAGAAATATGCATCAAAGGACAGAAGGAGACACACAATCAGGTTATAAATCGCTTATATACCTGCTTTTTTCTGGTCGGCTTTAATTGGCTTTGATTTTCAAGCTAATTAGGAAAATTATGTGCTACCTTTCTTCTTTTACACGTAACCCTTAATTACTATGACTTAGCTGATGTTCTTACATCATTTATATGCACTACTGCTCATATTTGTTGAATTATTGACCCAAGGCAAATGAAAGGGAGCAGTACATATTAAAATGAGCTAAGGGCTCATTTCTACTGTTGCTCACAATGCTACAATGTTAACAAACCCCCAAACTGTCAATATGCTGTTTGGTTTTTCCTTTCAAGTGATAAAAAAGGCAAGGTAACAAGTGCAACTTGATTCAAAAATGTAGATAGAAATTGCTTATGTTTGCTGGAAGTAATGTTTTCATGCGTGCATAATGCACACCACATGTACTTCAAATTATTATTTACTTGAAATAAAATGCTTTTATTAACTTATTCTTAGTCTATACACACAATGTTGCTTGCTAAAAGTTGCAATATACCTGACTGTAAAGAGGAAATGGTATATAAAAAAATTATATACTATATAAAACATTTTTTCCATTAACCATTGTGAAAATTTCACACCCCATTTTTTTACATCCTACAGAAAAGAAATGTGTTTTGTCAATGTGGAAATTCACTATCTGCAGTAAGCTGCGCAGAAAGTCCTACATCAATTAAAAACAGAAAAAATACATATTTGTAGAAAATTTGTAGAAAAAAACTGAATGTAATTGGTTATCTAAGAATTTAAAGATTCTTTTATAAAGAAATTAATACACCTTTTTGATTTGAAAAATCTCAACACATTTACAATCTCTTTCAGATATGATAAGGATATACAGAATGGCAGCTGTCTTCTCCCCACAGGTCTTACATAAGAGTTTGAGAGATGAGTAAATATTTAATAGATCTACTCTATGTTTGGTTTATAGACGGGTGTCTTGGGGGAAATCAGAGATTAATGGTAGCATTTGTTAATAAGCTCATAATTATATTCCCTTTGCGCTCCTCGGAAGAAGATCTAATAAAGAGCTTATAGGTTTTAGTGAACAACAAAAGCGGACTGGTTGTTGTGAGCCTACACCCGCCCTTTAACTGCTGTGAAAATTACATATTTGCACTTATAAGTTGTGGAGGAGGAAGACTCGGGAAACATTGATCCCACATGATTTCAAATACAGCAGCTGAGTGTACTTGTCAGGCGATTTTGCCTCTTTCAAGCGTATATTTTGAAATCACTTTTATGCATTGTGAGAGGAAAGGTAAGGGTGACACTTAGTGAACAATCTCTCACAAATTTACAAAATGCATTTTGTCTTTACTGAAAGTTTTAGCGTTGGTGGGCTAACACTCAACCTTTTCCCCTCCCACTTTGAAGAGAAGCCTTTGAGAACAATCTGCATAATCTGCTTAGTTTAGAGGTGCAGAGGAATCCTATTTTATGCTTTATCGCAATATCTCGCAGTGAGTTGAGTTATGAAAATAGAAATGTCAACGTAAACAAAACAATTGCATAGATAAAAAAATAGTGTTGTTGTACAGCTATTTACCCATTCTAAAATGAGGCTATTGGATCAGAGTTGTACAACAGAAGCTTTTTGTTTGTGTCGACATGCTTCATAGCTTCAGCATTTCAAACTCTGTATAATTCATGTAGAGCTGGGCCGCCTCTGTTAAGGCCTCTCTAGTAAATCCAGTGTTTCTGTTGAGGAACTGGAGACATGTAGATCAGCAAAGTGGCCGGGCTCTGGAGGCCGAGACAAGATGGCTAAGATTACTGTAATAAAAAATGGAAAATGAGCACAGGGTGGGGGGTGATAGGGAGCTGGAGAAACTAAGAGGAAGAGATGATATGGTAAGATAAGGCTTTGTTCAGCAACATGGCTTATTTTCTTTCCCTCTTGATAAACATTAGCCCTATTTTATTTGGTTCGCTCAATAACAGACAGATTAGCTTCATATAAGCTGCCTGGAAGCACCGGAACAAACATCACAGCCTTGTGTTGATATATTCATTTTTTGCAGCTGATGACGTACGCTGTAACTACACATCTTGCCATGTATGTTTGGCAATATTAACATCAGCATACTTTAAGAATATAATACTGCATATAAGACAGAAATCTAATTACAAAGATTTCTTTTCTCTCTCCCTGCTTTCTATGGCCCAACCTTGCCAATACGGTTGAGCGGTTAGACGAATTCGTAGATGATAGGCTGCACCATTCAGTGGTTGTTCCTTTAAGAGTTAATTTTTTAGGGGGTATATGATTTACTATTTCACACAAGGTCTTAAGTTGTCTTTTCTTCTGTTTTAATTTATTGATTTTAATATTTTACAATATTTATATCTTTTTAAAATTGGTAAATATTCTCATGTCCGTAAGCTTTCATTGAATATCTTTTTTCACAATGATATGCCTCAATTTGCTTTTTTTTTTTTTTTTTTTGCCTACAGGTTACGGTTTATTATTATTATTTGCCAGCTGAGAAGTTGTTGTGTGTTGACAAAACAGTGCTTATCAGTTAAGTTTGATAATTATTTTTGTGCTTGTATGATTCATAGGTCAGTTGCTTAAGAAACACTAAACTGATTTTCTAAAAATAATCATCTGGAAAGACTGGATTGAAGAAGGGTTGCTAAGCAATTCATATCCCTCCCAAAATAATAATAAAAAATGAAGTTACATGAGTCAAAAGACTTGTACTCATAATTGCTTTAATAGAAATTCTGGCTTCATGGACCAAATCATGGATGGCTTCAGATTGCATATGTACAAAATCTGTATAAAAAAGTTTAAAGTGTCATTCCAAACACTTGTATAGTACTTTGATATCAATGATTTATTGTAATAAGTTAAGAGAACAAATATTTTTCTGGGTTTTCATTGTAAATACACCCCAAGTCTCAGACACTATGGTCTTTTGTTCCATTTTTAACAAAAGAAAGCACCTGGCAGAAACTCTGCCTGTCATCAAAAATGGTGCTCCATCTCTCAAGTAAAGTTTTCATTTAAGTGCTCTACCTCGTTTGGATTTAGTTATTCCATCTACCCACATTTATCTTTTGGAGCCATTCTCTTGTAGATAGAGTCCAAAGGTAAAAATCATTATACTGTCTGTATACCCTCATTCATAATAAGCTATGCATTGTTACGATAAATCAGAACTGGAAGCTCCCCTCTCTGGAAAGTGGCAGAGCCATCTCCAAATTTATCACCACTTGTACACAGTGGCATTACCAATGTGATGCTGTTTTGTTAAAATGCGGTCATTAATCTGTGCCGTATAATTCTGTTGTTAGAAATAGTTTGTCTGTCACTGTCCAAAGCGCACTGTTCCCAAGACCCGGTCTTTGCCAATAGTGATGAACTGCACTTTTGCTCTAATGGTCATTTTGGACAGAGCATGCATATTTCCTGGCAGACCCCCTTGCTGGTTTATTTGTTCATTCTCTGTTTGACTGCAGATTTATGTGCTTTTGCATCATCAGTTAACACAGTTACCTGAGAGTTCAAACAAAATTGACATCTTAGAGACCTCTTTCTTTACACAGTATGACCTCAGGCCATAGTTGTTAGGACAGCAAGCCTGTGTGAGTTTAAAATATTTGTTTCTGTAAATTATTTTCCTTGCAGTTGAGTGAGTGATCTGACTCTCTCCTAAAATTTTTGATGAGAGTGAGAGTAAGGAGTACAAAGGATCTTCCTAGGTCCTTCTGTGAGGGCACCAAAGGTTAATATGTAAAACAATGGTCCTAGAGTTCATTTGATTAAACTTATTTACTTTAACTGCAACTTTCTAAGTGGATTAGTGGGTTAATGTACATTACAAAACATTTGAATTTCATACTATCCTGTTAAAAAAGATCATTTTTTCTTCTGCAGTGTCCCCACGTTTCATGGCCTACAGGAAGACATTCTGAGCAAGCTTGCTGATGTCCTTGAAGAGGTATGGAGTTGATCCATCTATCTTAAAACCCACAAGTCATACATTTACCTTAGCAGATTTTAATTCACACCTTTGTTTTATTTAGAGAATAAAATCTAATTCCTGATCATGTTTACTTGTTGAAAGCAGTTTAGGGATTATTAAGTTTAGTTAATGGAAGATAGTACAATCGTTGTTTAGTTGCTGTGGTGAAGTTGAACTAATTTGCAGACCAACTAGGTGTTGGTCCTTAATCTGTTCAGGAATTAATTATGTTGCAGACAGATGTCATTCCACTTTCAACCAAGCTTTGCAAAATGAGTCAATTTTTGTGTTTCACTCAGTGGTGCACTTTGGCATCCATTATGATTTAAATCCTATTATAATGACTATTTTTTCTTTTCTTACTGAAGTGTGAGGTCTGAGGAAAGCATCATCAGTCACTTTCACTGCTGCTTTCCGATTACTTCACATTGATGGAGAGATTAGCTTAATGTATGCATCAATCATTGATTTCATGAAAATTAAGAATGATTTTGCATCATATGATAATGGAATTTAAATGCAGATTGAGATATTTAATGTTAATCCTATATAAAAACACTGTAATAAAAAATAACATCAACTATGCTTGCTTTTAAGATTATTTGATCTTATTTGTTTCAAATACTAATGAATAGTGAATAATTCCTGCCTGAAATAAAAACACAAAGAAAGACAAATTGATAAGAATGCTCTCCTTTTTGTCACATATGTGAACAAATATTCTGTTTGCCAGCTTTCTTTATTCTGATTTGCTTGATATTTGTTTCCAGAAATATTTTGGAGAGGAAACACAAATACTTCTACATTTACAAATGAGTATTAATGCTTACACAGAGGCAATTAAATTGTTGAAAGCTCATGCAAAAAAAGGCTCCTTATTAAATTATAAACAAAGTATAAAATATTTAAAGTGAAACTGTTCTAAAGGTTAAAATGTTTAGTAAACAAAATTCTGAGTCTCAGAAATGTGCAATATTACATAACAGATTTTAAACAAAAATGTCAGACTTCTGAAAGTTATGGTAATTCAAAACATGGGCCTCCTTTTGCATGAATTACAGCCTCAATACAGCACGACTTGGTGGAGCTCAGGATGCTCTTACATTAAAATTACTTGTTTTTTTGTGAGTTTGTTCTGTCCAAATATCAATTTAAGAAAATGTATTTATTAAATCAAATAATAAATCTCCAGATAATTTTCTATATATAAGTAATTGAAAATCTATAAGGTATACTAATTGATCCAATTTTCAGTTTCAAGTGCTTCAGGATTTCTCTGCGTTAGACAAATTACCATTAATTATTATTTTGTATGGTCAAAGGCGTTCTCTTAATTTGAGACAATAAGTCAAATGGTGTTCCTAAAGTGATGCTATAAACATCTGTTTAGTCATTCATTTAGTTTTGATTTGTCCATAAATGCGTTTTGATCAGTAAAACAAATCAGAATGTTTCCCTTGCTTTGGAGAAAACTGTTTGTTGGGGCTAAAATAAACATCATGTGTTTTCACAAATGCACATCAGACATGTGGCACACTGTTCGGAAAAAAATAAAAGTTCAAATACAGTGTGGAAAATAAAACATAAATTTAACAGTGTGAGGTAATTTGGTCTAACAGGAGCTATTGATCTCAATAATTGATCAGGAACAGTTATCAGATATTTCACAAGTTGTGAAATATTTTAGTAAAACAAAAACTGAAACATGTCAGGTAGTCAACCTCAGGAAAGTTTTTCTGTGACTGCTTATGCTCTCAGTGTGCAGGATCAAATAGAACTTTAAATTGAGTTGCCTAGATGCTGCAAAAATGTTTTTCATCTTTTATTAAAAGTGTCACAACTTACCTTCATCACTTTGCCCTTCAAGCAGCAGACCCTTTAGAAAATGTGTATACTGCCTAGTGCTGAAAGTTATTTCAACCAACACTTAAATGTAAGTGTGAAAGTCTTTCACTTCTGAATAACAAATTACTTATTGAGAAATCTAATTAAAGCTAATTGGGAAAGTTGCATTACTAATAGTATTGCAACTCTCAAAAGTTAGTTGCTTACCAAAATACAAAAATAAAATCACAAAATTATGAATCACAATAAATTCTTTCCGTCCCAGATGCTTTTGGTTTGACTGACAGATAAACTGTATTTTAGTTAAAGGAGAACAAGATTTTTTAAGGATCTAGTATCATACTTTACAGTATATCACCATGTTCGTATCCCAAGTAGTATATTTAAAGTAATGCCTCAAAATGTTAGCACTGAGCTTATTTGTTGCTAGCAAAGGGCAACCGTGCCTAAAAAGTAAATGTCAATATACAAAAGTTTAATGTAACTTCAAGAATGTGTTTAATTTGCAACACACATTGTATATGTTTTATGCAGTAGGGGAGGAAATTATTATTATTATTATTTTTGTATTTGCTGTTTGATAACTTCAGCACTGTAACATATCCCAGTGGCAGTGTTTCTTAATTCTCTTCTTCAGGGACTGCTGGCCTGCATACTTTAAATGTGTCACTGTTCCAGACCACTTGATTGGATTGATTGCATGGCTTTCTCTGCATGCCATCAAGTGCTGCAGAAGCCAGTTAATCACCCAGTTATTCAAGACAGGTGCATGGCAGAAGGGGAAACCCCTAAAACCCCTGACCATTCCAGTGGTCAGGGACCAATTCCAGTGGTCAAAGACCACTGGAATTGAGATACTCTGTTTTATGGCAACATCACTTGCTCATTTTTTTTTTTATTTTTTTTATTTTACCAGCCAAACGTTGTATGGAGCTTGAACTGACCTTGACTAAAGTGAAACAGGATAGAGCGTAAAGCAGAAAGTATCATTACATTATGCTAAAAATGCTTATTTTCACATTTCAGATGGGAAAGGTTTTGCTTGAAACCTCTCTCTTACTAATTCAAGAAGACTTTAATTATTAATGAAGTCTAAACTACTGGTGAATATTTTTTTTTAGATTGAAAATGATGTGGTTATTAAATAGTTAATAAAGTAAACAAACTGATTTATAGCTGTCACCTGTGGTGAAATAAGCCTTATTTTTTTGCATAATATTTTGTTGTGATTTCTGAGTTTTTTTTCACATGACTTTTCTGCTTCAGTCTGGTCTGCTTTATTTTGTTCAGCTTTGACTTCTGGGTTTTTCCTACAGGAATTCTGTAGACATTTTGAAGATTTTTATAAGCCAGGGACTGTTTTCTCACACATATGATGTTTTTCCCTTTCATCTTCTATGTGGTTGACTGATGAACAGTTTGTACTGAGATAGTTTCCAGTATGTGTAGGAATACCAAGGATGTAGAAAATTGAGACCTAGATGAAATTATTTTATTTATTTCACTCTTGGTTTGAACCAGTAAGTTCCCATCCATATTATATGCAATAGATTTCACCTGTTTTTTTTTTTCTGTTTAGCTCATTTTTGGCATAAAAAAACAAACATTATTAATGATGTATATATAGCCAATTCTCCTGTCTTTCAATATTACTTCTTTTTTATGTTTGTCTCCTTTTTGCCTTCTTCCCTCACAGACGCATTATGAAGAAGGAGAGTACATCATCAGACAGGGGGCCAGAGGAGACACCTTCTTCATTATCAGCAAGGGAAAGGTGAGGACAGTCACACCAGACCATACCCTTAAGACAGTCCTCATCAGAAGTCAGGGCATCCAGGCATATAAAACACAGCAACAGATGCCAATCTTTGAAGTGAAGGCATGGTATTTTTGGATGGAAGTTTGGTATCATCAGTCATCTTCAGATTGGCGGATAGGGAAAAGTGCTGCCTCTTTCATCATCCCTTTGCAGCAGTGATGGGAGTATTTGGAAAGGGGAAAGGAGTCACTTTGACTTCCCCTTTCAGTAATCAACACTGGCTTTCACATTGGACTCAATTCTGTGAGAGGGCTTTCAACTTGCCTACTGGTCTTCCTCTTTATTTTGTGACTGGGTAGGTCATACTCATCTTCAACAGCTTTTCCACCCACTTGCATTGGAATTTGTTTACCATGTATTTACCGGCACTCAGGTCTGTTTTGCACCTTTCACCAGCTCAACTTTAGTGATTTGATTCTCTTTGCAGGAACCAGCAACTGAAGATAATTTAAAAATTTTCTTTCTGAGCTTTAAAGGGAGATGTGAAAATAAAAATTGTCTAATGGAGATCAGAAACAAACCAGCAAGTCCATCTGGCTGGATGTCGCCATCGAGAAACAAACTTGACTTTAGAATTAGATTTCAAGAAGAAATGTTTGAACACATTGCCAGTTTAAGATAAACCTCCAATGAAAACTTAGAGCTAGACAGGACTGTTTTGACCTGTTGCGTTGATAGATACACCAGGAAAGAAAAATGTATCCATTTATCCATCCATTTGTCCATAACATTTATAGCAGCAAAAAATAGATTGAATTTAAATATAAATTGGTCAACACCAACTTAATTCAGTTAAATAAAGATACATATAGATCCGAAGGAAAAAGAAAAACAAAAAGAATATTATAATTACAAAATATGACAGAAAGCCTACAGTGGTTCCACATATTTCATTAAAGCCTCACTGAGCTTAAAGCATGGCCTGTCAGTGAAAATAAATGTTCTGCTTATGGAGCCCAAGAACCTGGACATAAAACTGTACCTGAGATTGTGCAATACAGCATAACAAGTGGGTATGCCAACACTAACAAGCATTTGACCTGCATCACTCCATCTTGTTCTCGTAAACAAATGTCCCAATCCGTCATGCAGTGAGTTTTCACATACTGTTTCCACTTCCACAATGAGCAGTATACATAGAACTGCAGCATACTTTAAGAAGTCCAATCCTTACTGGATTGGACTTCTTAGAAAGAGCATACACAGAGCTTACTAATCAGTCCATTAGCCTGTGCATACATTGTTGCCCCTATTACAACATTATCTGTCTGCCTTGCATTTCAATGGTGAAAGAAGATACTCTGTCTCTGATAAATAATGCTCCAGCATGTGGTCTCGAGCCAAAATTTGAAAAATGAAAGATTTTGTAGCATCAGTTCTCAGCTGACGTATGCCCAGCATATACATGCCACTGCTGCAGAATCATTGCAAGTTTAAATGAAATGTCACCGCTCTTACATAATGATAACACTGTTTAATCACATATTGAACTATAAAGATATTAAGTCATTGATTTTTATTGTTAATATTGCTTGGAAAAATTACACACAAGTTGTCCAAAGGACAAACTGTAGTACTGAAAATATGTTGGTAAACAAGGATCTACTCTCAAGAGTGAACTTTTTGTAAACCTAACGCTGGGTTTTCTGTCCTTCCTGTACCACCTTCTGATATGAAACAGATGCAGTACCACTTCTTTGGTGTACACTTTTCACTTCCTCTACTTTCTTTCTTTGCTTTTTCTCTGCGACGACAGGATTATACACGATCACGGGTAATTAAGCTGTCAATCAGCTGTTCACTGCATTCCAGCACTCTATTGCTGGATTTATGTTGCGACACCTAATGGATGAAGACGAGAGTCTTCGTTAGGCGAAACAATCATCTCTATCCGCTCCCCTGAAAATGTACTCAAGTGCCAGTCATGTAGTTTGTAAGTCTTTGGTTCAATGCAGAGTGTCATTTCATATGTGTCGTCTAGCACATATGAAATCAGCAGTGCCTCCTATTTCCTGCACCATGAAGATAAATACCTGGCTGTGACAAAATATGTTTAAAGACAAATTAGTGTTTTTCAGTGTGATCAAACCAACAAAACAATTGATATTAATTTATGTTGTTGCAGTTATTTAATCGAATGTTTCCTATCTTCCTTTAGTTGCAAGGCATCTTTTAGTCTCTAGGTCTTCCTCACCTTCTTCATGCTACACCATGCTTACCTGTTACTCTCCTCCTATTGTGTCCCTCTTTTGGCAGGTTAATGTGACCAGGGAAGACTTGCCCAACGGAGAGCCTGTGTACCTCCACAGTCTAGGAAAAGGTGACTGGTTTGGAGAGAAAGCACTGCAAGGGTAAGATTGTACCTAATAACTCTCCTGTTCTCCCAATTTCCACTCATTCTTAAATATTTCCTCTCAGAATCAGGTGTTTGTTGAGGTGCATCAGTGTTTAGTTGTGCCAGACATGGCAACTGATGACAGGCAGTGTTGTTGAAAATGAGGACAAAGAAGTTGCATCTTTGCTTCTTTTTTATACTCAAGGCTCTTTGGCATGAGCAAGAAAAGTTAAAGTTGTGAATTCTGTTGATGTGTTGCCAAGTATTTTCCTGACTTGCTTCCTGCTTTTTGAGACAAAACAGTAAGGTGCCCCATTGGTTTCCTTTGTAGCTCTTTCTGTTAAAATTCAAAAATGTATTCCTGTCCTTTCCTTGGCTGCAGTCTGTGATGGATGTGACAGAACAGATTCAATGAGTGCAATGTAGAGAAGCATTAACAACTCCTGGAGTCGGCTGGGTTTCCTCACTTACAGCAGAAAGTCCATGCTCTCCTGGGCCTTTTGAAGGTGGAGAGAATGTTAGAACAGGCACTGAGAAATAAATGGAACCAGAAACTGTGTCTCCAGGCTGGTGGATATTAGCAGGAGGAGCTGTATTGATGGCTCCCTTCAAAAGTTCGACTGCCATGTCTCCAGTCTTTTATGTGTGCTCACCTTCTTGTTCTGACTGTATCAGCCTGAGTTGCATAAGCTGCTGCAAAACTATAAACTCAGTGCTGTTACAGGTGGAAAGTAACATTTTCTCACCAGCCACTTTGGGTTCAAGGTTAATTTTCATCTTCACCAATTTTCAACATCTTATTTCATATACACAAATAGTTATTTGATAATCAATACTTGTTACAGTTTCTTTAATTTGGTGTTTATGGATATATAATTGATATTATGGAGTAATCATAAAGATGCTTAAATGTCATGTATTATCAGTAAATACTGATTACCGATATTACAAATTCTGCTCTGATCCCCCATTTGGGCCAGTTGACTAGTGTAACATATAACAGATCTTTAAATCCTTGAATGTAAAAATATGTACAAAAAGATCAAAACTGCAAGGTAGAAATTGATGATGGCCCAAAATGAGAACAAAACATTGGCTCATTGCTATCATCCAAAAACTATCCAGTCACATACTTCTAAAAAAAAAAGACACATTTAGCTTCATATTTATTTGCTAACTCTTTTTGAGAAAGCTTGTTGATTTCTGGCCTCTTTACACTACATGTGGTGTGGCACATTACTGTTCAGTTCTTCTATAGTGTACAATGGAATATGCAGAAGTCAAACTATAGCTTGGGTTTAGTGCTGCCACTGACTAGACATTGAAACAAATGAACAACGTTTTCCTGTTGTGATAGTAAACCAGCTACTGCGGGCCGTGGGCTAACCACATTTCCTGTCTGAAGTTAACTGCATTTGGCCAGTGAAGTTCACTGATGACACAGTTGTCATCAAGGTAGAGCTGAAGTCATGAAGGATGAGTTGAGAGGTTTGGCATGTATGTTCCCAGAGCTGTAGTCATTGGTGCATGGGGGAGAATAACAGTGGAGACAGGACAAATCCTTGTGGAGCAACAGTGCTAACAAACAATATGTCAAAATTGATACTTGTCAGACCCCCTGACAATATTTTATTCCCCAGGACAGTTGATGTCCATTGAGATACCAAAAGAGATACTTTTCTGTTTTTTATTTTTAGCCTGTGTATAAAAAGTTTGGAAGACATGACTTCTGGAGTTATAATGTAAACTAATAGTTTATATTACGATCATTTATGTAATGATCCATAAGCAGAATCATTACATAAACCCCTATTCACCTGAAGCATTCCAGAATGTGATGCATTCTCCAGTTCCCTTTTAGGCAAACCATAGACTATCCATTAGCAGTGCTGGGATGTTTGCTAGGTAGGCTAAAACTGGTCTATCACAATACTTGATGACCCCAAACAATAGAGTACATGGTCTGTAATCATTCTGTGTATTGATGGATTTATTATTTAAGACCACAATGATGGTAAAACATTTGAAGCAGGATGGGACATCACTCAACTCCAGACATTAATTATTGATCTTTATGAGGACTGGGGTCAGATGGTCTTTTGGTTTTGCAAGAAGGGAGACTCCCTCTAGGCTTGGGGATTTCCTGATTTGTTTTCTCCTGAAAGAACCAACTTAAAGTATATCCTGTTAATTTATCATAAATGTATGAATGTATGGGAGTGAAAGAAGGGGAAACACCAGAGATGTGTTGGTGACTGCTGCTTTTGGTTCAGCTAGGATGAGGGATGTGAATGTTTGTACTAGCATTTTTCATTTTAAAATTATCATCAATAGACTCCAATTTTTTTTTATTTTATTTTTGCTACAACTCTGTTCATTTGACACCTGTAATAACCTGCCAAATGCTTTTTTTTTATCATTGTCTAGTCAGGCACACTTTTCTTTACACTATTAATAGATGGAGTATTTTTTATATCATCCATTTTAAAATGTTCTTGTATTTCATAAGCTGTCAGACAAACCAAAAAATAGCCTTCTGCTTTATTGATTGAGAGATACATCGGGGGAAATCCTAAAATCCAAAGTACACCAAAGACTGATATCATAAAGATGGAGTGAGATTTGGTTTGAGTCCAGCAATAACTGACATTTCTCACTTCTGCTTGGTAAAAGAAGAGTGCAAATAACAGCCTCATAACATTCAGTCAGGGATTATAATGGTGTTAAATCTGATCTAAGAATCTTCATCTGCTAATCAACCCAATGAGATGCAACAACAGTGAAGCACAGAGAAGGTTTTAGTCATTGATGTAAAATCAGGTGGCGTTGACTGCCTCAATGAAAGTTGATCATGAAAATCTTTGATGTAATAGGTTGTGCTTTAGAGAATTGTTGATCAAGGGTTTACTGCTGATTGCCAGTTTTGTTAAACTTTGACCTGTCGATACAGACTTCAGCCAGTTCAGATTTCTTTCAAAGAACTATAGTTAAAGCAACTTTTTTCTCTGACGTTCATGCTGTAAGTGGCATTTGGCTTTTGAATTGTGTTTGTAAAAATTGAGTTTGCTTTGAGTTCGAGGTGAGCTCCGCAGATTGAAGTACGCCAGAGTATGTGGGAGCCTTTAAATGAACGTGGTAAACTTTTGTAAATGATTAAGAAAGAAATTGTGTCTAAACGACAGCACAACAGAAAACGATGTGGTAGGTATGTCAGGCCAATTGGTTGCACTATAACACTGCCATATAACGATTCAAAATATACCCAAAATGGTGCAGTTGTCTTTAGGAAGAACCACATGTTCATAGTTGAAGAATCACAGTAGATTCAGCTGTAAGAGTCACACCAAAGCCACTAGGAGAATTTACTCCATTAGCATGACTGTGAGACTTCCAAAGGGTTAACATTTCGAAATCCAGCTTGTTCCTTTACGGACAGATGTTGAAAACCCAGGATAAGAGTTTGTTGTTATGCCTTTCTGTTATCTGCTTAAGTTTCAAAAGACAATCTTAATGAGCAACAACCTTGCCAACAACACATTCTTGTTTTATTTTTCATAAAGCTATTTTGCTCCTTTTGCTTAATTTTCAAACTCATTGCTAACATTGATCATTTTTACATCAGTAAAAACCAGCCACACCAAGTTATCTAGTTAGCACGACCTCTATTAGGTGAGCAAAAAAAGGACTGTTGATGTTCATAGTAAATAATTTGTATTTTTTTTGCATATACCATATGAATTTAATACAAACAGAAAACATAGTAATCCATTAGGTTTTGTGTCTGACTTTAAAGACAAATTTTGTTTAGACAATCTTTTCTCTTTTTTCTCACTTCCTTTTTTCATTGCTAGCAAATACATCTTCATGCTGTCCTTGACTACTATAATGATTTTTTTCTCTCTTTCTGCATCTGTTATGGACATTTCTATGAAATATTTCACTATTATTGCTTCTGATAAACGGTAGCATTATGTATCTGTGAGAAAAATTGCATAAAATATTCAGATATAAAACAAGACATCCAACATTCCACAGGCCTATGTCAATAAGATCTGCTATACAAATGAAAATATTCTAATACATTGTTTCACATTTGGTTTATTTCAGCATTCAGACACCAGAGAACAACTCCCTATTAAAAAAAAAAAAAAATCAGACAATGTCTGGGATTGAAGACCTTTGTCCAGGGCCAGGATTGGTGTTACCCTTCTCCAGTTTGTTTAATGCTGTTATGACATTGCTTCTCTGTGTTTAAAGTTCCACCCAAACATAGGTTGTGAAGGCAGAGAGTAATCTCAAGTTTTTATCTTTTAATCTGTAATTAGTCAGGCAAAATTATGAGATATGAACTCATGGAAATAGCCTCCATTATAAAAGTAAATGCACATGTCGCCATCTGGTGGCCACTGAATGCAAGATCTGTAGCCAATCAGGTTTCAAACATTCATGTTGTCTTTAAAACATAAAAACCTTACGACAAATCTAAAGCAGGTTTATGAGAAGGAGGAAAGATTTTCAATTTATGTGCTGGTAAAACACACAAGTGTTTAATTTCACAGGGAGTCCTGGAGATATTGAAGGTAATGAGCTGGCAACAGCTGGAGCTACACAGATGGCTAGTCTTTCCCCATATGCTAAAAACTAATGACTGCAGGATATAAAGTAGGCTGATTATTAAAATGCATGCAAGTCAGAGGAAACATGATCTGGTGCAAGTGGAAGTATCATGTTAGAGATAGAAATGTGATCTTTATACATTAATGACTTGTAATATGTGTTGTTTGATAAGCAAATAGCAAAGTGCCTGTCAAAAAGGCTGAAATTGTGAATTAGTTGACCCTAATGTAGAACAAAAAATGAGAATCTCTACAAAACAACTGATGCAAATGAGAATCAGATGACTGCAATCAGCAACCAAAATCAAGTGCGAGGGAGGGACAGAAAGCAAGACAAATATCAGAGACAGGGTGAGGGAATAACACAAATATGCAAACCAAAAGAGACCAAAAGAGAAAAATTAAGCCAAGACAAACTAAGCAAATTAAACCATAATGCTAATTCTGTGTCATCTTACCACATCTTATGTAAATTTAGATATTTACTGCTTTTTTGTGTTACGTTTTGCCGACTTTGAGGGTTTTCTGGTTTTAACAATCTCCTCCTCATTAATCTTCTTCAAGAAAACAAAATCTGTCATGATTATATGGGTCAGCTGCCTTTGTAAGGTCAGACATTTTGGATTTTTCTTAGGGGTTTTCATCAAACAAGTACAGCATGTGGAAACAGTAAGTCTTATTCTAACGGCAGTTTATATGATGAGTGGATTGCTGCATTTAATTCATTTTACTTCACTTGTTTTTTCATTTCAATCCCACTCAAAATATGTGGTCTCCAGTAGCCTTAATTTTCCTCCACCAAATGTAGAGAAATGCACTAACAAACAATGTTGGTCGTTCCCTTTCGGCGGTAGATGGAGCATCTCAAAGTATTATTATATGGGACAGAAAGCAAGATATTCACTACAAAAGCCTTCTGTGAACCCACAGAAGGCTTTCTTCATCTGAGAAATGAGGCTCATCAGAATGAATATTCAATTCAGTTTATCTGAATATGACTTTATGTTATATATATAATATTTACTTTACAAAATAGATGTAAACTGCTGCCTTGTGCTGCCAACTTTTCAAAACATCTTAAGAGCTCCTCCAGGTTTGTTTAATGAAGAAACAAGAGCAAAAAGTGTTTTTTTCTATCCCAACATCTCCTTCAAATTGTGTTCATCTGAGTATCATAAACGAATTTTGTAACTGAGCGTCTTGAATAAGAAAAGCGTATTCAACCCCACCTTTGATAGAAAAACATGTCTTGGAAATTCAAATGCTAGCCGTCTTTGCAAAAAGCTTTTGACCAGAGGGCTCTTCTAAAGGGTCATCCTTGTAATTGTGAGTTAACGGTTTGTGTTCTTGATCATGAAACTCAATAGCCCCTACTCACCAGCTTTCCTGTCTTTCTGAAGATTTGGTCTTTGATCTGTGAGAACAACATATTTACAAGTCAAAGTCTATTCTCCTGCTATGTATATAACCAGCTGAAACTCTTGTGAGGGCTGGCGTGGGGAAACAGTAGAAGATATAATAGATTACACACTTTCTCTTGAGAATGTCTATGTATAACCCTGAACGAACATCACTGTATATATTTATGTATACATCCCAGTAGATGCATGTTCCAGGAAATGAAATGCATACACATTGCTGTGCTGTTTTGAAATAGCTTACAGCTTATGTAATGGTTCATATTTTCTGTCAGGAAGAAGAGTGAAATTTTGGCTTCACAGTATTTGTGACAGTACTTCAAAAAATCCCTGACCTTAAAGTGAATACTGTCTATGTCTGCTGATCTCTGTGACAGGAATGCGATATCAGATTACATTCAGAGACCAACAACAGCAATCTCATTAATTATTACCATCAGCCAGGGTTAGTGTTGGTATGTTGTCTCTGTCAGCCAAGTTATTATTTTTTTTATTCAAACACTCTTTTATGTCAAAAAAACATATTTTGCAGCTTTTGCATTCATGACCAATCTATGTGTAATCAAAAAATAAAAGAAGCTGGACGTTAGATTTACAGACTATCAAGTAGTTGCTTCTTTTCTTTTAGTTTTCTAAAGTCTGATCATTTCATTCTGGTTTATGCATATTAGGAATATCCTTTTGCGGTTTACCTTGGTGTAGTGAAAGACAGTAGGCAAAGATCTTTTTAGCTGCTGTATTAACATTTTTTTTTCTTCCCAGAACCTGCTAGTAGAAGTACTGCTATTATGCTGTAGCAAAATATTAGGTGGAATCTGAATGTTTTTTTTGTTTTATTTTATTTTATTTTTTTCAGCAGTCGTGTTGCGCAAGTACAATTTTGCTAACGTTTCCTAATATGGGTTTTGGTTGCAGCACAAAATGCATTGATCAAAGATGTTAGCACAGCTGTATAGAATTATCTCATTCCTTTCACTCCAACTCTTCCCATCTTATAAATCTCACTCCTATCTTCTGCTGTTCATGCTTTATATTAACATTCCTGTTTTATGTCCTTGTATGTAATCCTTGGTTGATAAACGTTTGTCTTAAACATACCAAATATTTTTGAAGTCCTGTAGACATTTGCTTACGTAGCTCTTGTTTGCAGTACATGCCTTTGCAACATGATAACACATACTGTAGAGGAATGTTTACTGTATGACAGTAACACTGGAATTATATTCAGAAATTTACAGTTCAACGGGACTATAAATGCTTTTTCTGCTGGAATACAATTTTGAACAGGGAGTAAGTCATTAATGTTTTCATCTAATGTTGGAATCTAATAAAAGATTTGAAATACAACATATTTAGAGTTATTCCTGTATGCCAAAAAAAATATTTATGTATTTATGCATAATGTGATTTTTTCAAGGGAGTAATGGTTCAAAAACATGTACCTTTAATGTTAGGTAGGACTCTTCCATTTCTGCATATGTGTACAGAGCGAATGTAGCATTGTTTAAACATATGCAAAATGTTAACATGCAGAATTAAGTGCATAAAGCTACAATGCACAGTGCAACTTTAGAATACAAAACAAGATGACCTCCCAGATGCGACTAAATCTGAAAGTTTCTCATGTAGCTACAGTGATAATGAGTAAAGGAAGAAGGTCTGAAGCAAATATTTGTCAGAACATTGCAGCTCTCATCATTTCTGCAGTCACAACGTTTTATTTTTACAGGTTATCTCTATGTAGACACAATTGTTAGAGATAAAATCCAATAATATTACATAAAAATCTTGTTTTCTACTGGTTTTATTCATTTTGTTTGCAAAAGTACATATTTTGGAAAACAACCACAGATCTTCTTCAATCAACTTATCTTCTTTTTTTTTTTCCCTCACTTATGACCAGATATACACTTTCCACTCTACAGTCTTTGTGTGTGTGCACTATTTTCACAACCCTGGTTTCAGGACAGCAGATCACTGTCCAATTATCATGTTCATTGCAGCCATGTGTGGAAATCCACACCACAAGCTTCTGTATGACTCCAAAGGACATTTGGATACATCACGCAGCTGCTTTTAATGTACTGGGTTCTTGTGCAAGTGTGTTCGTCACCTTCCCAGGGCATTTCAATGAACGTGTTCAAAGCCATCGAGGTTGACTTAGACTCAGTGGTGTTCAAATGAGTCACAGTGACAGATATTGTTTTGGGATTATATTTCATAAAGAACATCGCCAGCATCAGTGCCAGGGCGATCCAGTGTTGTTTTCCTCAGCTGCAGTTGAGCAGCAGGGGACAGGTGTAAAAATCTCCTGGTAATATGAACCTCTCATGGTCTCCTCAGGATGTTTCATGCCCGCATGAACACAATTTCAACCGTTGCTCATTATGACAAGTGAATACGTGTGAGGGGTGTGTTGGGGTGTGTGGGCGTGTGTGTGCGTGTGTTTGTAGGGGTGGGTGGGTGGTTGTACTTATATGTGAGTGAATGGTAAATTGAATTTTGTATCAATATGTTGGAATTTCAAAAAAATGTATGTTACCAGTGGTGGGTTCTACATGAATAGTGGACAAGGTAGATCCTCCATTTATTTCTCCCATTCAGAAATTAAGTTCAGATAATTTAGAAATTGTTAAAGGTGCCTGTTGATTTTGCACCAAATAATTTTATGTGAATCAGACACCAACTTGAGCATAGCCTGTGTTCATAGTAACATATACGCTGTGCACATCACAGAGATATGAATATTCTTATTATCTTAATAAGCAACCGAAACCTGCAGGGACAAGTGATAGGTAACCTTTTATATTTACGTATTTAGTTTTATTTAATAACCCCCAGGCCATGTTGCGTTGTTCAGAAAGTTAAATAAAAAACCCCGCTGGTTACTGGGTGACAGTTTTATTTATTGTTTGCAGCCGTCCCAATTTTGCATTTCCAGTCACCCTTTTTGTTTTTTCCAGAGTAACTTAAATTGTGTTACAGGTGAGGAAACCGAGTATTATGCTGAGTATTATGCTAAGATCATAGATGCAGGTCACAGTAGCTTATCAGGAGTGAATATACCAGAGTAGGCTGGAGAGCGTGCGTGGCTATCTGTTGATATATCCTTTGCCTCCTGTCAAAGGCTGCCAACCTCTCTGCTCTGTTCTTCACTGTTGTCCTCACATTTCAAACTCTGTTCCCCTCACCAGCTGTGACCTTTTTTCAACGGGGTCAGCAGAAAGACTGAGGCAGAGTTTATGTGTGTTTGGGGGCGAGGGGTGAGGTGTGGGTGGCCATGCCTATAAGTGTGTTTGGACTAGGGAAAGCAGAGGCAGTAGAGATGGCATGAAGAGGGATTGTCACCTCTGTTCATTGAAATAGGTCGATCTATCTCTGGGAGTTCACAGCAAACAGAGACAGTGATTGCCAGTTACTGGTAGCACTTCAGCTGAATTGAATTTGCTCCCACACAATCAGGACCAACATGTGTTTTAGTTTTGGATTTGCTGGAAATTAAACCATACCAATGACCTTAAATAAACCATTTTTTTTTTCTTTTTTGGAAAAAATAGGGAATCCTGTTTTCTGCTTATGGAACAATATCTGAATTTCCTGTTTTTTTGCATTTCTACTCTTTATAACAGAACTGACTGCTCCTCAACTGGACTGAATTTTTTTTGATGAAAGAGCACAGATGTCTTCTGTTGGAAGGCTCCCTTTGGCTCAGTGCTGCTTCTAACTTAGAACACATTGTTGTGGTTCTTCATGCACTGAAAATATTCCAGAGGGAAAGATGGATTCTTGGAATTCGGACTCGGAAGATTCATGTGACTGGGGAGACTCATCTGAAGAGGAAGATGAACTTGGTGTCAAATATGATAAAGAGTAATGCCAGTCCTGCAGGGATGTGGGATGTCTGTTGCAAATTATGCTTTTATCGCATGCCACATTAAATTAGAGGGAATATAGTTAAATTAGACAATAATTGTTAACTGTGTGCACTGCCACTGTTCTAACAAAGCTTTCAATGATAAAAACAGAGAGATTTAATAATAGCATTGCTGATTTTTATTTGCACAACTGTTTCAAAAATACTAATTCTTCTTTCTTTGTTTTTTTTTTCTCCAGGGAGGACATAAGAACAGCCAGTGTCATTGCAGCAGAGGCAGTCACCTGTTTGGTTATCGATCGAGAGTAAGTTGCAAAATTTATTTTGTTTTGCACTATTGGGCTCTTAAAAGAAAAGGGAATTAATTGCATCACAAGCTGGTTCCTAAATTCTGCTGCTACTCCTACTAAGGTCAAATCTCTGCACCCCATAACCTTTTGAGATCCATTCTATACCCCTAACATCAAAGGGTCCCACCTTAGCCAAAATGATTTAAGATACGTGTCAAGAAACTAAACACGGGTGCAGCTAAAAAAACTTGAATATCATTGAAAGGTTAATTGATTTAATTATATCATTTAAAAAGTGGAAGTCATTAGCTGCTGTGATAAATAAAATCATGTCAATGTCCTTAAATTTAGTGCATCTACACCAGAACTTTTTATGTAAAAATATTTACTTTCTTGGTTTGATTACTTTGTAGGTAATAGTGGTAATATTTCACATTATCTGCTAGTAAATGCGTTTTCAAATTGGAATATTTTTTTTCTCTATTTTTGTCTTCCAATACAATTCTTTACTATATACTATAATACATCTACAGCCAAAAATTGTGAACGTGACTGTGTTTTACTTTGCTTTCCTCAGCGATTTCTGTTGCTCTGTAACTGCAAATAGACCAAAAAGGAAGGACATTTTCTAGTGACATTTCAAAGACTTAAGACAGGAAAGCTAGACAATTGTAGTTATTTTTAGTTTTACTTCTGCTATGAATGGAAATAAGGGTGATTTTGTTTTTTATTTGGCCTCTTCAAATTGTTGAGAATAGAAGAGCAGAGTAAGTTGGAGTCATCTTACCCAATACATTCATCTGACCTCAGAAAACAGGCACATAGTAAGGGAGTCATCCAGCATGGGTGATTGCTGCTGCCTGTCACACAGGCAGCTAATGCTTTTACAGCTCACAAAGCCAGACTAATGCCCGTGTCAAACAGCTAGCCCAGTTTTGGTGCAGGATAATTGTTTTTCAATCTTTGTTATTCTGCTCGCTTTTATTCATTTTCCGAGCACCCATGGATGCTTTAAAATGAAAGCAGCTCAGCTTAAGTGGTAAAACAAAGATAACAGCGGTAGCTGTGGGGAAGAGACATAATAAAAACAAGTGGCAGGGAGCCGCTAACTCCCTGGAAAGCAAAACTCGATCAGCCAAATACTTAAACAAAAGCTTCTCTTAAAAAGAGTCAGGCAACAGGAGGGTTGGTCTTCAGCATCGAATGAAAACTGCCTTGTTTAGAGGTTTTTTTTACTATAATCGTTAATGATAATTTAAAGGAAAATGTAAAAGTATCTTGCTATAAGTGTAAGTGTGTCAGATTTCTTTTACATGAATGACAGGACATTCATTTTCTGAGTCAAATCCATTGCTGAATTTATTCTCATAGGATTGTTGTTTTGTTTCTTTTAGCTACATTTGCATATTTAATCTTTGTAAATGAAAAATTTACAAACTAACTAATGGGATTTTAAACCTCATGATGATTTATAAATTGCCCAGTGGCTTTCTTATCATTCAGCAGAGTATATTTTTTATTCTGTAATTTAATTAATGAAACTTTTATGTGCTCTCTACTTTTGGTGTTAGACTTCCCACTCACTCACCAGTCTGCTGTCACGGGGGTTTCTTTTTACTTCTGTGGCATAGATGAGCCTTCCTTGCTGTGATTCTTTATTTTTATTATTTTTTTTTTTAGAGGATCATCTCTAAAAGCAGGCTAATGAATTTTTAATAGTAACTGGCAGTATTTTTTATGGCTGTCTGGTCATTTTCTGCTTGCAGACCACTTGCAGAGTATAAACTGCACCTTACTGCTCCCTGTAACCAGAAGCTTTTAAAATATCATATGCAGTTTAAGAGGATTTTCTTGAATAATTTATTCTGAATAGGCAGTGATTTCTTGTAGCAAAATCTGTGTCAGAAAGTTTTCTCAGAGCTATTTTTACATTTATTATTTCTGTTCCAGTTCATTCAAGCACTTGATTGGAGGTTTGGAGGATGTTTCTAATAAAGGCCATGAGGACGCCGATGCCAAAGCCAAGTAAGTCAAATATGTCTAATTTGTATGCAAAAATTAATTGAAATACTGATGATATATATAATTTATGTTACTTTCCCATAAGCTTTTGGCTTTTGTTTACTTTCACATTTAAGTTTCAGTTAATTACAGCACATCTTGGCTGCCAACGCAATGCTATTTTCTAAAGATATGTGCCACAAGTGGACCTGTTTATAATTGTACCTTTTGCCATAATAAGTAGCAGACAAGACTAGAATGTCAAAACACTTAGTGAAGCATCTATTTCTATTTCAAAGTACACTATTATGTATTTATTTTCATTGTAAAGACAACAAAATAAACAATAAAATACACAAGCAGAAATGGTTTCTAGCTCTACTTAGCAAGGAGCCACTTTGTGTTTAGTGTGTCCTCACTGGTTACCGTAGGATACTATTTAAAACAAAACTTTGTGAATGTGTACCGTTCTCATTTTTCAGGCTTTTAGAAATCAACATATTTTGATCTGTTCAATCTTATCTTTAAAAATTATATGCAAGTTTTAGTCCCATCTGGGCTTAAAATAGACTTAATAAAACAGAGCAATTTCAACATGGTTCTGCTTTGAGATTCTTATACAAATATGAATTAACTCCAATAGGGTGTCTTTTCTAATTCTACTCTACGTGTGTGGCATTATTCATTCAATTCAAATGTATTTATATAGCTCCAATTCACAAAAAATGTTGTCTCGAGAAAGAAAATTAATTTCAATTCAACTATAGATATTTTCCAACTGATTCTAATTATCAAATAGTATAGTAAGCACAGTTAATTATTCAAAGTAGCTTAAAGAGTGTCTATCAAAGGAAACACAGGACATTGCATACAGTCATTGACTTGCAGCATGTACTCCTCCTGGTCGAGAACAGCAGCAGAAAATTGCTTTCTCATTTGCTCACCACAGTGTTGGAGAAGAAAACTGCAGCAAGTGTGCCAAAACAAACACTTAGCAAATTTTTCAAACCTCACTTTCCAGCACATCCAACCTGATCATGTGCAATAATTATTATTCCACAAGAAAAATGCTATGGCATGGCACGTGCATTAAATACAGGACTACTTAATGTGCAGTTTTATGTGTGCTATTTTGGTGTTTGCATTCTCTGAGTGATACTTTGTTCATGCTTTTCCATTAGCACTTATGAAGGGAGCTCTTTGTTCAAATTTGTGTTTATGCTTTCAGTTGAGGTTCTGAAAGGCAAATGAAATATTATACATTGCAGAAAACTAACAGTACAAATCTCCCTATTCACACCTTCCCTACAGAAGAATATAATGCTGGCTACGTCATACTGTGGGGAGACATTTTTTCTTCATCAAGGACAGGGAGGAGGGTTAGAGTTAGCCGGTAGCTGAGTAAACTAAATGACAATCCTAAAAATAAAAAAATCTCTAAGGCTACAACAGACTTGAGACGGGGACAGAAGTTCACCTGTCACCAGACAAAACTTTGGGTCTAGACGACTGCTGGGAATGGGAGTCATCCTTCGAAAGTTGATAATATCTAGTCAGCCAATAGCAGTAAAAGGCAACAGTTACTGAGTCTTGATAAGGGCAATGAGAAAAGAGAATGGCTGTTAAGCGGGGTCCAGTGGATTAATTGCGGTGTTTAATACTGGCCAGGTATCCCAATGTCTCTGCCAGCTGAAGTGAGAATAACAAAAACCCCATTGTGCACATTGCTGACCCCATTCTTTTGGTTCTCCTCTCTTCAGAGGAACATGTTTGATTCTATTCAAATCAATAACATACTATTCTTTGGTATGATTTGGATCATGATTCCTTTTCAGAACTTCACCCTAAAATAGAATCAATTGCTCCCGTGCCTCCCTCAAATCTGTCACATCAAAGCAGGTTTTACCCTGATTAAGGCTGCTCTCCCTGCCCCGTGCCGTCTCGTGTCTTGCTGGCGCTCCCTCCCCGGCAGAGAACATTTGTGTCTTTGTGAAGATGCCTGACTCGAGGTCCCACGGTGACTGAAACTGCCTCTAATTGGTCACAGAGAATCGGCACATTTCAGCATTACTGTACAGCAACCTGCCTCTGCTCTCTGTGAGGCTGACAAGTCTTTTCTTCAAAGACTACCTCCCTGCTATGTGCCACCTGCTGGTATTGTTTTTGATTGAACTCATTCTTCTGTTACGAGGAGAAGCTACGTGTTCACAAAATAAAGTAGATTGTTTTTAACTTTTTACTCCGCCATTTCCACAAGCATAAAAACAGTTTTTTCTGAAGGCAGGGTGAAACTGTGCATACATCCCCATCATCTCTGCTGTTGACTGCTTGTCAATGCAAAAAAAGAGACTATAAAATTTTTTCTATTCTAAAATTAAACCTTTAATTCTGAATTTTCTTAAACTGAAAAACAGCGGTTGAGGAAAACAGCGGTTGCAGCATCCGGCTGTTGAGCTGCTTTATTTAGAAAGTGATGGGGAAGCTGGTTAAAATAAATAGGTACCTGGATGGAGATATATATACCGGCCCATCTTGAAAGAAGAACTATACGAAGTTGTGAAAGGCTTGATAACAACCTTAGACATACATCCAAATGGACTTGTTCAGATTAAAACATTTCTAAGATGATATGTTAGAAGATCAACATCCAGCTCTAAATCCAACAGCTGTGCATATGACTCAGCTGTGACATTCTTTTAAAACTGTTGTTTACAGATGCTCTCCATCCAGTCCAACTGAGCCTGGGCTGTTTTACATTAAAGAACAAGCAAAAACCTCTTGTATTTACTTCTCTAAGGCTGCTAGAAGAAGATGGCTCTACAAAGTATTGACTGAGGGAATATGTACAAGCTACACATCACAGATTTTTACTTTTTAAAGCATTGTTGTAAAAGATTTGTTTCCTTCCACTTCTCAGTTATTGACTACTTTGTGTTGCTTTATCATGTAAACTCCCCAAAATTATAAAGAGGGTTGTTGTTATAAAATGGAGTCAGGTTCAAGTGGTAAAAGTACTTTTGCACTGTGTATATGAAAGCATATGACTCAGCCCTGCCTCTGTCAGCTGTGCAACCATTAAAGTTCAGTGAACAGTATATAGTTTTAAGCAAAACTGGCATTTAAGCTTTAAGGTCAGAATTGCTTTCTTGCTCTTTTTCCTGTGAGGTTGGTCCTAAAAGTACAAGAACAAAATAAATAAGGATAATAGTGGCACACACACGCACACACACCCCCCCACACATTACACATAAAAATCCTTTCACCAGCTCACCATGGGGATTACGTCATCTTTATGACCTCATCCATTCAGTAATACAGATTATCGCCCACAAGGGTCCCACTTGACCTGTAATGAAACCCTTTGTATAACAGTACAAAGGGTTTCAGTAATGGACTTTCCAGGTAACATTAATAAGTAACATGTTGTTTTTGTTTCACATAATGGACCTTTAAACTGTGACAGTAACCAGGATTACTTGATAGGTCTTGATCCCACTGAGCTTTGTGTTTGTCTTTAATTTTATTTAAGGTTGTGGTGGTGTTCTAGCCCCATGGGCTTTGCTCACAAATGCAATTTCTGGAATTTAGCAGTACTGTATGTTTATTTAAGAGATATATTGCCTTGATTTTGCACAACAAACACTTCCTGTGTGGTCGTATCTCCTTTTATGATGGGCCTTTTAAGAATTTAATATATATACAGAGTGGGAGACTAATGATTAATGAATAGTCTATTAATTTGGAAAAATGGAAATTAACTACACTTCACTCAAAAAGGCTACAATGGACAAATGTTTTTTTTGTTAAGAAGTGATTACATTTAGTTATTTTTATGGTTGAGCATTGAGCTGCATTGTTTTTTTTTTTCTTCAGGCTCGGGTTCTGTGAATTCGTAAGTAGAAGTGCTGCTATCTGCTGGACAAATAATGCTATTACCAGTAAATGCTTTGGATTTTCGAAAATCCAAAAAGGTTTTTAATACCCTCCTACCTTAAGAGAACATACATTATTTTGTCTTTTACAAGACTCAACCACATTATATTTATGAAGTACAACTAGGATCTCCCAAATGTGTAAATTTTATGTCAGACATTTTCATCCTTACTGTTTTTTTCATATTCTGTCACATTTCATCCATGTGTTATGTTAGTGTTTTTATGTGACAGACCAAGACAAAGTAGTACATAACTGTAGAATAGAATAGAATGGTCTTTATTGGGTTAAAATATGTTTAAAAAAAAAAGCATAATTGTGGCATCTAATTGTACTTGTACCCATAGGATCTTATACCCCCAAATAAAGTCCAGTTTCCTTGATGTCACCTAGTGAATTGTGGTGATAGCAGCATCATGCTGTGGAGGTGCTTTTCTTCAGCATGAGTAGGGTAACTTGTTAAAGTTGTGGAAAAATGGCTGGAATTCAATACTGGTCAATCATGAAAGAAACTTTGATGAAATCTGTAGAAGCCATACAGCTGGACAATGACCCTTGGTATATTTCCAGATCACCCAATAGGCTTGTAACGGTGGCATAATGTGGATCTAATGCATTGACCTAGATAGACGTGCTATGAAGGCACAAATTCATACAAGAAAACTATGTGTTATTTTCCTTCCGCTTAGCAGTTATGCTTTGTGTATTGTTCTATCATAAAATCCTAATAAAATACAAAGATTTTTGGAATATTACATCATAAAACGTGTAAAAATTCAATGATACAAGTACTTTTTCAAGGGGCTGTAATTTACTCCAAGTTATTTCCTTCTCTTACAGATGCAATATTCTTTTTGACTTGCAGTGTTATGTGGGACACCCTAGATGAGAGGAGGAGGGGGTAGAAGGCTCACATGGGAATGTCACACGATAGTAATAGTGCATACATAGACACAAATACAACGTGAGTCTCCTGGTAACCTGGTATGTTTTCTGAGAAACATCATGCTTAGCTACCTGCCAACACGTGCTACCGTAATGTACATTTTAAATATCTGCTTTCAATAAAGTCACTCTTTAGTAAACAGCTTTGCTAATCTTTACAGCTCCACAAAAGAACTTGTCTGAGCAATCCATTAAAATCTTCCTTGTGGGTATTTTTTTAATCCTCATCAATCACACAACTGTCAGGCTGTTTGTATGGTCAAAAAACAAAAAAAACAAAAAAGAAAACAAATAAAAACCTGACACTGAAGTGATGGTCTGCTCCAAGTGACCCAGGAGGCCAGTCCAGGCTCAGATATGTCCTATGTTCACTGATCCAGAAACTGAGCTGATGAAACTCTGTCTGGATCAAGCTGTAGCCTGAGAAGACAGGGAGTGTTTGGGGGATAAGGCTCGGACACGTGGAAACAATCTCTGCTGCCAGCATGTTCGGGTCATCAGTGGCATATTGTGATATTCAGTGGCGGAGCCAAAGTATGTCTCTAGTGCTAAATGAGAAACGGGAGGCTTGTGCGACACATATTCCAGTTTGTTCTTTCCTGTAGAGAATGGGGACGGGCTGGGGACACTTAGTCTGTGTTCAAGCGGAGGTCGAAGCAATTTGCCAGAGGACTAAGCTCAAACACATCCTGTTCATGTGTTAGTATTTATCCACTCCACATCCTCAATAACATCCTTGATAGATTACTGTGATTCTAATCCTCTAAGATTTGCAAACAAATTAGCTCAGAGAGAAACGGATATTTTTTTTCCTCAGGTTGTTGATAGTGGATTATATGTTCTTTCATCTTTCAACTTGTCTCTAATCCTTCTCCAATGTTTTCTTTCCTCCCCTTTTTTCTGCCGCAACAGGTATGAAGCAGAAAATGCATTTTTCTTCAATCTCAATCTGGCTGACTTCAACATCATAGACACCCTAGGGGTCGGGGGCTTCGGACGTGTTGAGCTGGTATGCAACAGTGCATTATAGTGTGAACATAAAGGATGGACATCCGTACTAACAAAATAATTGACTGTTACTCAATTCTTTTGGCCACAGGTTCAGCTAAAGAGTGATGAGAACAAGACTTTTGCCATGAAGATTTTGAAGAAACGACACATTGTTGACACAAGACAGCAGGAGCACATTCGATCTGAGAAGCTCATTATGCAAGAGGCTCACTCTGACTTTATTGTCAGGTATAACATGAGCAACCTTTCTAAGGCAAAGTAGATTATTAAAAAATACATAAGTTTGATTTGCCTTTGAGATCTGGCCTTTGTTTACTTGAAGCTAGAAATGTATTTGTTTGAGTATAAAACTCTGTGGACCCTACTAAGCATGATGTTGCTACAGAGGTTCAGGTCTAGGAATGCCTAGTTTTACCCTTTTTGGCTCCTCATAAAGGTGAGGAAGGGTTTGTAAAGTTGGATCAGTAGAGCTGCGCTGAATCGATGGTTCAGTACCCACTTGTTCTGTATACAATTGGACAACTTTACTGTCTTTTAGTGGCACTGGAAAATGCAATGTCTTAGGTAAATAAACAACATGTCCTTACAAATATTCTGTAGTAGCTAAGGACAATTTTGAGCGTGTGAAAACTTTCTGTAGAATTAGCATTCAACTCTAACACTCACATACTGCAGATAGGTACCACTGCCACTCAGTTGACACAAGGGCTACTCCAATGTTGCAGCAATGCCATTTTAACTGCAATGCTTATGCTATGCAAATGTCTATGATGATGAATCACTCACTCTGAAATGCTTTCTAATAAATTGAGCTAATAATCATTTGACCATTTGAGGGCCATCATGGATTATGTATAGAGTACATTGTATTTTCAATTCAGAATATCCATAAAATTTTTTTATTTAAATTAACATGAAAATATGTCATCCTAGTGCAGTAGAATTGGATTGTTAATTATAAATTGGATATTTCTGAATATTGGAGATACCAACTGTTTTATTATATTTTCCAGACTGTACAGAACATTCAAAGACAGCAAATACCTCTACATGTTGATGGAAGCATGTTTAGGCGGGGAACTGTGGACCATACTTCGGGACCGGTGAGGACCTTTTACACCCCACCTAAGTAGTTTAGTTGGATCATACATGAACACAGAATCAGGGACAAAATGCAATGTTTAGAAACCCGCAGTGTTTTTAATTGTGCAACAGAAATTTTGTTTGCAAACCTTTTCTCGTTGGTGTCTGAGGAAAATTATTATTTATCATTATTATTTATGTCGGTCACCATTTAGCTTTGCTGTCCTGCTGTTTTCTTAGGGGTTCTTTTGAAGACTCAACCACCAGGTTTTACACAGCTTGTGTAGTGGAAGCTTTTGCTTATCTGCATTCCAAAGGAATCATTTACAGAGACCTGAAACCAGAGAATCTTATATTGGACCACAGGGGTTATGCCAAACTGGTAAGAACTCAATATTTAATATCTGCCAATTTTAGCTATAACATTTGTGTCTTTTTTTAGACAGGTATGTTATACAGACTGGAGAAATATCAAGTTTTTCCAAATGAATATAGAAAGAAATGTGAACCTTCTTTTAAAGTGGAAAATGACCACAAAATTGAATAAGATGAAATGTGGGTTTAATAAATTTGTGAACCAGGTTACTCTAATAAATATTAGTGTCTTAGAAATATACTAATACTGTATGCACAAAAAGCCCCATGTTGCTTTGTTTTAATGCTGTGAAAAGTAGCAACGATACTGCTTTGGAATACCTGGCAATAAATATTATTTACTATGATCAATTCTAGTTATAAAACTAGTTGCAAATGATAACTTTTTCATCTTCTCATTAGGTGGACTTTGGCTTTGCCAAAAAGATTGGCTTTGGGAAGAAAACCTGGACCTTCTGCGGGACGCCGGAGTACGTAGCACCGGAGATTATTCTGAACAAAGGCCATGACATTTCGGCCGATTACTGGTCTCTTGGAATCCTGATGTTTGAGCTCTTGACTGGCAGGTACATACAAACCTGGTCATGTTTGTCTGTTTTGTTCATACAGATATTTCTGCAGATTTTGTGAAGCTTTGTCCTGCTTGATGCCAATTTTAGCTGACTTTGATATTTCTTTAAAAATTCTAGTTAACAAATTCAAAATATAAATTAACTATTTATAATAGAAGCAGAGGCAATGACACGTCAAGCATGCAAGAGACAAATCCCTATTTAAAGTTAAAACAAAGACAGTTAACAGTTTAAACTCTCATTAGCCTGTTAGTACATTTAACAAGTTTTTTAGTACTATTGATTATAAACAAAATAAAGTTCCATGTGTATATTCTAATTTGTTGAAATACGGTAGATTAAATGATTGTAGATTTCTATCCAAAATTATGTTGGAAACTATTCATGTAAACACAATAACTTAAATTTGGAGTTAACACCCCTCCCAAAAAAGTTCATTTTGATGTACTTCTTTTTACCCAAAACTAATGCTGGCCTCTATTATATAGTCCACCGTTCTCTGGCCCTGACCCAATGAAAACCTACAACATTATCCTGAGAGGCATCGATATGATTGAATTTCCAAAGAAAATCACCAAAAATGCTGCCAACCTAATCAAAAAGCTATGCAGGTAAGAGTCTGTTCCTCCAACGGTTTTTATTTGCTCTCGTTTGATTATTTAGTATAATTGCTTAATCTTTACCTGTTTTCACTTTAGGGATAATCCTTGTGAAAGACTTGGAAACTTGAAAAACGGTGTCAAAGACATCCAAAAGCACAAGTAAGCAAACTTTCATAATGGACTTCCATTTGCAGTTTCTGTTCTCTTTCTTGATAGCTTCTTGCTGATTTTCTTTCAGATGGTTTGAGGGCTTTAATTGGGAAGGTTTGAAAAAGGGGACATTGACGCCTCCTATTATCCCTAATGTGAGTGCACTCTGCTGACATTAATTCTCATTAAAGTATTTTCCTCGCTTGTCGTCTCACACAGCCTCATATAATCAAAATCTGCTAAATGTGTTGTTGCTTTTATGTGAAATGCTTTTTGTTCTTCTGCCCCAATAAGGTCACATCAGCAGTCGACACAAGTAACTTCGACAGCTTCCCTGAGGACAATGAGGACCCGCCTCCTGACGACACCTCTGGCTGGGATGTTGACTTTTGAAGTTCACCTCTCTCCACTTAAAACCAAAAGAAACTCTTCTTTTGTAGGCTTTTAATGGCTTGGAAGCCAACTCAGAGGACATAGTTGTTTGTAGAAAAAGAAACTGCATTAAAAATGAAAGAGAAGATATGGAAATGATGATGGATGGCAAACCCTCTGGGTCACCGATATGCCTTTATTTCACTGTGGCTCTGGATAAAGCATTTATATTGGGACTGCTGTAGCACTTCCTCAGTGTTGTCTTACACTCAAGTTTATAAGTAAAGAAAGCACAGGGATACTCAGACATTTACACACACATACAACATAGGTTGATACTGGAGCCAAGTTTTCCCCTGTAACAGGGGAATATTGGATGTATGAATGTGTGATAACTTAACTAAGTTTGAATTCTAGGGTTACCAGGAGGATGAAAACAGGGAAAGTTGCTCAGAAATAGAGTAACTTTTGTCAATTTTATTTACAAAGTCTGTGTCTGCAGATCTGTTCGCTGGACTTTGGGATAGGTTATAATGTTACTGCAGCTGTTGCCTGGTTTGTGATACGCAGCTATTTGCAACAATCTATGATACTTTCCACAGATGTACACACTACGGTTTCCAGTTATCAAGTGCAAAAGACTAACCTGAATGTCAACGATTCTCTTCTTATTTAGCATACCTGCATAACATTAAGCTATGTGTGGCACATAGTGTTTGAATATACCAGTTACATTGTCATACATGGACATAAACAAAACGCTTAGTACACTTCCTATGAGTTTTATCTACCTTGAAAAGCACAAACACTGTGCATTCAGTGGAAAGAGTCATGACTCTTTTAAGTGCCCTGCTTAAAGCTTAATGAATCAAACACATCTGCACATATGACACCTCGGCTAGCATCTCCATGAAGCAGTGTGTCATTATGCACTTAAGACCATTAACTGAACAGTTATAAGTCTGTTTTAAACCTTAGTATGAGTCAAATTCTTTGTTGTCGTTTTATTGTGCTTCACGATTACGTTCTGCTTTTTGTTTTTAAATCCATTAAAATCCTTATCGCCGCTCACCGAACCCTGATGTTCCCCGTTTGCTCTTGTACAGCTCTGAAATAACTGTGAATCTGGTTTCAGTGTCTTTGGTGCTGTTGGTGAATTATGATCAGCAATGTTGAGATGACAGTACTGTTTATTGTTTTGTACTGTGATTCTTTCTCCCTCTTTTTTGTGCCAGAGTACTTTGTGATGTAATTGATGTCATGCTTTAGAGAAATGGAGACTTGTGTAAGTTTTCAAACTTGAGTGAAAATCTTGACACCATGTTACATTGTGCTAAATGTAATTTTAACTAAAATGAGTCAAATTTGACAATCTCTCCTTACCCAAATTTAACCATCTCTCCAAACTAAATTTGACCAGACTTTCTCTTCCAGCTAGATTCATAATGCCTTTAAGGACAATTCGACAATAGAGAACCAGATACGTTTGTCGGCATTCCTGACAAAGATGTGTAAATGCCTTAAAATCTTCATTTATTTCAATTTTTAAAAATTTACAAAAAAGTAAACTTTTAATTTGACTTTATTTAGTCAGTATAAAAACCATTAAGAGTTAGTTGATTTTAGTACAACTGTTTGCACTCCAGCTATCAATGCATTATACAAACCGCTTTATCCAATGAGACAATAGTTGGACTTCTCTAATAACATTTCCCAAGGCTAGAGTTTCCTCTTTGCACAATATGTCTTGATTTTCTAGAGTTCTGGATCCTCACTTATGCCTTCTTCTCTTCAGCTCATCCCAAGTTTTTTCTATAAAGTTCAGGTTTGGAGGTTGTGTCAGCAATGGAAGATGGTACATTTTATCTGGGAATTATTTCTGTGGTAGTTGCCACGTGCTTTGGCTTCTAAAATATACAAATAAATCTGTTTCAGTTTTCTTGCAGAGTACACCAGACGTTTATTTAAGATAGCCTGAAATTTCAGAGTTGGTTATGCTGTGCTCTCTAAAAATCAAACAGGTCCACTTCTTCATATTCATTTCTTGTTTCACACTAAACCCATTCAAAATGTTTGTTCATATAATACTGAATCTCAATGTCCAAGAAAATATTACCCAATGTCCCAAATATGGGGCTCTTTGTAGCAATTCACTAACAGGTGAACTTTATCTCTTTTATCTATCTGCTTACTATTTATTGTGGCAATATAGATCAGGAACCCTCACGTTCTCTAGTGGGTTTGTGTACTATATTTTTTCACACAAAAAGTTATGGTTTATGAATTAGATGGTTGTATATATCATGATCAACTTAAAAAATAGAATTATGAGTTTATTTTTTAAGTTATATTTATCTTTTCTTTTAAAAGACTTTTAGTATTACCAACATCTGTGTCTCCTGTCATTTCTTCAGAAGCAAGTACTTCCTAACATGGACTTCCCACAGATCAAATTAAAAGTTGCATTTTTTTTTTGTCATTTTTATATTATAAAATTATGCTACTGTAATAGAATATACATATATATTTTACGGCTTTTTACACATCTTTTTCAAATATGCGAAGAAACCTATTCATATTTGTTTTGGAACCTAATTGCAAAGGAAGAAAAAAAAAAACTAATTTTATGAAGACTCAGCTGTCACAATCCGTCATTGGTCACCCAACAAGCTTCACCTCTCCACACTAAGAAAACTGAATTTAAAGTCAAACAGATTGTAAGTGCCTTAAGTCAATGGCATATAGAATAAACATCACATGATCTTTGCAATGCTGCATGAACACATATACACCTCAGAAACATATGTCCTCTTAGACTGCTATGTTTCACCTTTTGTTATAAAAAAAAAGCTTAATACCCAAGGAGAGAATTCAATTGTTTTAAGGCTTACAGTTGATAAATGAAAGACGTTTCCTGTTTATAATATTTAATTTATTTTATGAAAACACTAATTTAAAAAAATTACCTGACTTAGCTGCAATGACATGCTTTTCTCTACTTATTTTCTGTGATCTGAAGGAATCAACCACTTATGGCCTGATATGAAACACCAGTGAGCATTAGTCCTAATCCAGGAGGTCCACCCATCACTTGTTACAGCCAGGAAATCTTAACAATCAGAGAGGGCAAGAATGATTTGCAGTTTTCAATGTATAACACACAATTTCAACCTGCAGTTTGTTGTTTATTAGAACTGAAATATCTGGCTTTCCTAATAAAAGTCAAGGTCATGTAATCATTATTTCTTGGGTGATGAGAAAAGAATGGGAATGCTATTTGTGTATATAAAGATTTTATGTATGCTTTTGTTTATGTTTATCACAAAGCCTTATGTTTGTCACCTATCTCCAAACCCAAGGAGTTTTATTTTTGTTCTCAAATGCCTTCTATCAGCCCTGTGTTATTTTTTGCTGTTATTTACTTTTGCAGAGTGCCACGTGTCAGATTTAAAAAAAATATATAGAGAGAGAGAGAGTAAAAAAAACAAACAATGCTTTTGAGTCATGTTTGTCTGTCGTAGTTTTTGTCTTAACTGATTAAGGATAAGAACAAGACAAAGTAGTGGATACAAGTGCTTAATATCACCTTGATATTAAGCATTAGTTGGTGGGGTATAATTTAAAGCCAACATTTTGTCCTTAAAGTTGATACCTTAGAAGCAGGAAAAATGAACAGGGGACAAGGGAGATTAAAAGAAAGAAATGAAAACCAGGGCATTCACAGTTTGTGGTACATGGGATATTTGGTCATTTGTTTTAAAGATATGGTACTATATAAAAACATTCTGGTTGAGTGGTTGATTGAAAAGAGTAAACCAAACACTATCAGTCAGGTGATCAAAATGTCATGCCTAGTCTTGCTTTGCAGTTTGCCGAAGCTGCCGCATGAGGGAGCGCCTGGCTAGAAAAATTTCCTTTAGGTAAAGGGCCAGGGTCTACTGCGAACTCTAATAATCAGTATTGGAGTTAATGACAAGCACTTTAGAGTTAAGTGGAAATGATTCAGCTCGATGTTTTTCGCACAACAGAAATCCGTTTAGGTGGGGGAGGAGGGGGGTCAGGGAATTGGCTTCGGTCATAACAACAGGGTGACACTTATAGGAGATCAAAGGGGATCTACTGCATCAAAGGACCTCCACCTTACCTGCTCTGACATTTAGTAAGGTGGAGATAAAAGCGCCACTTCAAAAGATATGCACAAATTCAGACGCGCAAAGTGCTGCGTGTTTGTCAGATGTCCAAGGACGACCATGCGTGCTCACACAAAAGCATGCACGCACACGTAGCCCGATTGGTTCGCTCACACACATTTTTATCGAAATTGACCAGCAGATGACGTTCAAGAGCACATCCATCCATCCGTCAGTCCGTCTGTCCGTCTTTATATTGCTGAATACAAATCCTCTCTTCGTTGACATCTGTCGCGATGTTGGAGCCCAACAGGTCATGGGGCAGATCAGAGTCGCCTTTAATCTCAAAGTGCCAGTCACTCATTGAAGGCCTCCCCTACGGAAGTCCGTTAATTCGGCAAACTATTCACACCCCATAATGCCCCGCATATCCTAAACACATTGATGTCCGCCGCTGGTGTAATCAAGCACACTTTGGTGGATAATTGTCACCTTTTGGCAAATCAGAAGGATCAAATGAAGTGGTTAATCGACCAAAGTAACTTCAATCACTTTGGTCCTGAAAGTGCCAAAGGGTGCTTTAGAGTTATCTTGGATGTCAAAGAGGCTGGAAGAATCAAATGAGCCAATATTTTGGACCGTCATAAAGATTGCTTATGGCTGCTATTGAAATGATAGACGAAAGGGTTTTTGTTTGTTAGTTTAAAATTTTTATTTTAAGAAAATGCTTACAATTTTACAAACTGAAAAGTTTATATATATATATATATATATATATATATATAT